>LBNU01011344.1:87274-177679 GCA_014162995.1 Artemisia annua | reverse complement strand
GCCAATAATATAACTATCTAGTTTCTTTGTCCCAGTATAAACTCAAGATGTATTCTTTTTTGGTACGTTTCAAATCCAAGATAACCTGTTTAACGCTGGTATCCATCACAGAATTTTGATAGCCGTTGATTTTGCCATTTTAGTCAAAACTATCCTTCATCTTGTCACTATTAAAGGTGCGTTTTTGACAATTGACTAGCATAGCCAGACTTTTTAATCAGACCTTGAGGATACTTGAACGCTACACTTCATCTTGGCTACGAGGGCCGGGGGGATATAAAATAGCACAAGATTGTCTGTGAAAAGGTGAACAAACAAATTTTCATGCATGAATGTTAAAATTCTGCAGCTTATAGTTCTTGTATTTTGCTCCTTTTGTCTCAAAATCGGACTTTCCAGTATTGACTTTAATAGGTGAAATGGTAGTTGATAAGCAAAGAGCTGGTAGATAAATTCTTAGCAAGATCAATGCTGATTATGAATTTGATATGTTCTAGGTTCAATTATAATGCAAGTTGAGTTTGGGACATAGTTTGAAACTAATTATATATGGTTTCATTGGGGGCTGTGGGGTGCAGGATGAGCGGGATAGAATAACACAGCAGCCTTATCTGAAGCTGTTTAGGAACTGAGTATTGCTATTTCCATACAGCTATCATACGCTCATTTCCTTGGTTGATTAACTTTTATGTAAGTGCATATGTATGTATTAATGCTCAAGGGATGACACGATACACTAATCTTACGCTTTGGGTGAACATTCTCTAGCATGTTTGCAAGAAACCATTTACATGGTACACTGATCTGGACGGTTCATCTCGTGCTAGGGATTAACACGAACTTGTCGTGGAAGTGTTAGGTGATGTTCAGTATGCCATTTGTAGTTCATTTTTCATCCAGTTTGCTTAGTTCAAATGGCCATGTTCGGTTAGTTAATTGATTCAGCATCGGCCTTAAGTCAAATTAGTTTTGTTTTGGGGTTATAGATTGGTTCTTTTTTGGTTTCATTCATAGTATAGTCCCACAAAAAAAGATCCAATTTACATTAGAATCAAACTGCACTAACATGTTGCCAAAAAGTCTACTTAACGATAAGACTACCTGTAATGATCAGTAGGTGTTTTACGTGTGGAGGTTGCGATCAAGCGTGAACGACTGTTACTAGGTAAGAAGACTATATGTGGTGGAGGAGATAAAGAAAGATCGGTGATGGTGTTTTTTTGTATGTGCGAGTGTGTTGTGGCGCATGCGTATCTGGGGTATAAAGAATTGACGTCTATATGGTGACCGTTACGGTGATGAGGAGGTAAAATGAAAGGGGATGAAGTGACGTTGAGTTGTGTCTAAAATCAAACTACTGTAAACTTATATGATTATTGGCTTAATATTTTACTGGTATCCTACTCACAAGTCAACTTCATCACTGATTTACTTCACAAACGCTCAATCAAATGTTCTTTTTCTGTTTGTTCCATTATTCTTTGCAAGTATTACACTATACTTTGTGCTAATAGAGTTGTCTTGTGAGGTACCCTTTCTCATAAGTATCTTTACTTCCTTTTTCTTTTTTTCTTTTTTTGCTTAAACATACCGAAACAATCAATAATTACATAATGTGCATTGTAGAAGTATTTTGCATGCTATAGTTTCTTCAGTTTGATTTGCTTATATTACTGCACAATAACACGGAGACTAGTTTTTTACACGTTTATACGTTTTACCCTTTAGAATGCTACTTACTTATTTATCACGTGAAGTTGTGAACAGTCTCTGGCAAAGGAAAAGACTGTGGCCTACTGATTCCATCTCCATAATGTTGTCTCCATTAACAAAAAATAAAATAAAAAATAATAAGAAGAAACAAAAGAATCTCTTATATGATTATATCATATGGAGTTACAACTTTAAATGACATTGTAAAACGTTGAATACTTGAATTACTAAATGGTAACCTTTACACATTATATCTTCAAAAGAGAGTCAAGTATGGTATCGACATTTACTCACATGTTCGACACATTATTGATGTGTTACTTATTGGTTACTAGTTTTAGACCCCTTGCGCGGTTTTTACGTAAGTCATACAGATTTTTAATATATGTTTAATTTAGTGAACATTTGTATATTTTTGTTTAGAATTACTTATGAATAACTTATAATGATCATCTTCATTAATAATTATTTGTATTCACTGATTAGATTTGTTTTTGTCTATCGTTTTTGATATTGATTAATCTTTTGTATATATTTTTGTTGGCGGAGAATTTAACTTTATTTAGCTGACACTGTATTTAGTTTGAGGTTGTTGTTTAAATTTAACTATTGATACATGTTGTAGACGTTATACGTGTTTAATAGCACGTAATGACACTTGATAAACTTAAATACAAAGTTTAAAATAATGTTTTTTCTCATATTCTTGAGTTGTTTTCAGATGTAAATCTCTTATATTTATTTTCATATCACAATAACTCATTCTTTCATTTTAATATTTATATTTCCGTTAATAATAATATCAACCATGTTTAATATTTAAATCCGTATACGCACGGGTTAAACGAATTAAGAAGAATAACACAAGTGGTTATTGAACACGGGTAGTATAAAGAATACCTTTCCAAATATCCTTATTAAACTAATAAAGAATAATACATGAGTTGTTAGTATAAATATAATCACGTGTATTCATTTACTATCACACTAACTCGTTTATTTCAATTTGATTTTTACTAACTTTAATCAACTCATAGGTAGGGGTGTCATAAATCCCGACCCGACCCGAACCCGACCCGAACCCGAACCCGAATAAGGATAGTCGGGTCGGGTTACTCGGGTCCAAAATCTAACTCGGGTCAATCGGGTCAACCCGATTAACCCGAGTATGAACTAGGGTCGGGTATCGGGTTCAAAAAACTTTGCTATTCGGGTTCGGGTCAACCCGACTAACCCGAGTTTTTTTTTGTTTTTTTTGTTTTTTTGTTTTTTGTTTTTTTTTACTGTACTCATTCTATATTTATTAAAGGCCCACGTTATCAAATTAGTCCATTCGGAGTACTTGGCCCATTTTTATTCAATTTGATATCAAAAATATATAGTTCCGTACTTCCGTTAATACACTACACTTAGAAAAGAAAGCTTATGTTTGAACCCCATGTGATGCTGCAAGTTCAGTGTGACATAGTAATTTTTGTGTCTGCAACACATGAGTCTGTTATATCTACTGTGAGTCACGTTAGATCTTTGGTAATATGTACTAATATGAGTCTGTTTGGTAAGGTATATGTATTATAAATTTTTAATACATATAACTGCAACATGCGTATTACTCTAATCTTGGTGTCTTGATCATGTGTCATTCGTATGGTTTCTACATGGCCTACTTTGTTAGTATAAATTTGCAACAAGCCTACTGCTAACAAACAAATGCACAGACCCGAACCCGACTTGACCCGACCCGATTTGACCCGAACCCGACCAACCCGAGTTCAAATAGGGTCGGGTTCGGGTATGTTATTTTTAGTCTTGACCCGACTTCGACCCGACCCGAATGACCCGAACCCGACCAACCCGACCCGATTAACACCCCTACTCATAGGTGCACTTTTAAGTTGAATGTAACTTTAATCAACTCATCTTTTAGTTAAACCGACTAAAATAGCTCATCTAAAAAGGTATTTAGATACCTTTATCACATATATTTGACTTCTACTGTCAATTTCATCACACACTCATTTTTGCCATCAAATCTGTTTAGGTTAAAGGTTAAATAGTTTATTTTGTTTTGGCCTTTTGATACCAAGAAAGATGGAGATAAGTTTAACTCATATGTCGTAAAGAAAGCGAAAAGACAAGCAACATTGGTCAACTTGTTATCCTTTTTAAAAATTCTTATAAAAGTAATCTATCCACATGGGTGTCGTTATCGTTCCCTCGATCCATCCAATATTCTTTTCCGTAACACACTTCAATTACGTTATTCGCTCCTAGGTATTATCAAAATCAAGATATACTAATATTTTATACGTAAAAAATAACAAAAAAAAAATTAATATAATCACAGCTAGATTAGTAAGTTGGGTGATCGGTTTTGGCATTTTTTAGTTCAGTAACGTGCAACTTTAAGTTAAGGTTGGTAGCTTCCATTTACCTAAACACTATCATTATGTATTAAACTATTGACAAAAACATGATTTATGCAAAAAGTTTAACGTAACTATTCTTCTTAAGAATGGTTTGTGTTAAACTTTTGACATATTAGAGATGATTTACATTGATATTCATTTATTTATTTACGAGTTATGTTTTATGGTAGATTTATAGATGTTGTGCAATGAAGTTTAACATACCATTAACTACAATGTAGCATTTATAGTGCTTACAAGTTGAAGTAACTATGGAAAGCGATTGAAGGATGGTGTTAGTTGCATTTATTTTGTTAGGAAAAAATTAACAAGACATGCATGTGTGGTCCGTTTCATTGTTTTATTTCTTGAATATAATGCATGTCTGATTGATATGATGTATTTTTGGATGATATTATTATATGCAATATTGGAATTTCGTGTTACTAAGATATTTTCTGTAGAAATTCGTTCAACAAAAAGCAACAGACGATTTTGTAAAGTGAGTGTTGGTCGTCGATGTTAATATCTCGTGTGGGTGCTAGAAACAAACTAGTATACGAATATACAATTTCTAATCTTACAACATAATGTGATGAGCTCCAAGTTGTTTCATTTAACTTGGTGTCGAAAAGGCTTAAAGGTTCGATCAGGTCGTGGGTGGATTGGAGCTCGGATCCCGCTCGTGCTTGCAAGGGTTGACAGTTTTAATTTCTTTGAGTGGTTCCTTAATCCTTAGTACATGTTTTTTCAGCAGTTTACGATTCTTTTTTGCGGTTCTCAGTAGGCTAGTGTTTCTCTTGTTTTTGATGTTGTATGTTTAGTTTTAGAGTGTTTGGTCCTCAGACCTCGGGTTCAGCTTCTCATCTAGTTTGGTATTTCTGTTGTATGTACATTTTCCTTTCTTGTTGTTTTAATAAAATTCCTGCCTTCCCCAAAGAAAAAAAGAAGATATGTTGTGTACAAGATGCTCACCAAACAACACTCTTTATTCGACACTACTCATTTATTCCAATCTTATCAACGCCCCACCTACAAAATTGTTTAGGAATATATGTCTTCAACGCTATTTCATCTTGTTATACCTTGCTTTCTAAGGGAATAAAGAGACCACATATTATGTTGGTCTACAAAAAAATGTCATCATTTGAACATGTTTTTACTTCTTACTGCTCCAGTGTAAACACTTACAATCACCTGAAAACAAAGGGTAGTAAGTTTTTTTTTTTACCATTTGATAATCATTTTACTGTGGTTGATAAGAAGTTGATTATTGTCCAGATAATGAGATAATTAAAGCAAAATATACATGCTAAAACCTAAAAGTGTATAATTACATTTTGAGGTTACAGTAATAAGGTCATGCTCTAAATGATGCGTACAAACACCTCCAACCACAATGTAACATGTACAACGACAATCCTCGTCGAGCACAAGGGGTAGGTCTCTTCCACAAGTTTTTATAACGTGGAGGCCTTTTGGTTTGTAAAATCACTCTTTCAATTAGCTTCCCACAAATTTTGGAACCCACTTGGTGAGTTCTTTCCAAGCCATTCCCGCATGTGTTTGTATTATTGTGTGTGAGTGTATGTTTGCGTTTGTTTAGGCTACTAGGCAAGGAACAAAGTTTTTCACCATACACATCAGCGCCACGCCAGCTTTCTCTCTCCTCTCACTCTCCTTCACCAATCTTCACCAATTAGTGGGCAAGGGATATGTTTTTCACCTTAAAATTTAGTACTGATTTTGTTTTAGCATTAAAATAAATGGATGACTTCAGTAGTATTTTTATTTAACATGGAATACATCTTAAAATTTATTTTTAGAGCAAACTATTGAGTTTTTGTAACATAGTTATAAATGTAAAATGACGCATGTTTTTTTTTAGTAAATAGTAGTATTATGCAATGTTTTGACTTTTCTGAAAATTCATATTGTGTAGTGTGAACTTTAACTAAGAGTGCACATACTACGAAGTATATAAAGTGTAGTCAGTGTATAGGGAATAAAATAAAACATCTCACAAACACAAAGCCCTAAGAACAAAATAAAATATGTTATTTTGGGTCATCTTCTTCACAAAAAACAGACCGCTTAAAACCTCCATTAAAACTACTAGTTGATGCATACTTTTCTATTTTTTTTTTTTTTTTTTTTTCTTCTTTCTCAGGTACAAGGCGGGTCCCGATTTAAGCAAAAAGCAACCGGTGGTCAGACCACCAAATGTTTACTAGAAAAACGTGTATGGCGCGTGAACGAGTTTGGTGGGCAAGGAGGATAGCGCGTGGGGTGGGCCCATTTGGTGAGAGTTTCCCTACCTTGCCTAGTAGCCTTACTGTGTTGCCGAATCTCGACACCACTCTCGGTTCCTCACCATCACCACCTCATATGCAAGCCCTTTCTATCGCCTATTTCCAACACCATCCCAACCTTTTAACAACACAACAACAACATATCCAATCTTGCCAAAACGATATACAATTGAAATAGAATGTAAACATATCATACCTTTATCAGAGGATAAACCCGAAATTAAGGAAACTTATCACAAATCGGCTACTTTACACGAGAAGACCATAACAAAAGTGATTAGCAATGTATCTTGCAATTAAAAACAATCAATAAAACAAATTAATCTCAAGCTTTTATATCTTTCAAAAAGACAATATACCATAAAAGATCAAAAACCAAATTAACCTCAAATCTCGTGAATGAGTCAGTCAAAAAGATCAAAATCAAGATTATCGTAAATTATATAAATAAAAAGATAAAGAAAATATACTTTTAAAATCTACTTTTGTTTGCATTTCTTTCACCATTCTTTGTTAATTTTGGAGGCTAACACTTTTAAAATCCACTTTCACAAACTTTTCTATCCAGATCTATGCTTTATTTTTGTAGTCAAAACTTTTACCCCCTAACTTTTATAAACTTTTTACTAGTAAAATTTCAAATAAAAGTATCCATCCAGTTGCTCACAAAAATAAAAAAAAAGTATCCAATATCCATCATAATCTGAGAATCTAACCGAAAATAGACCTTTGAGAGAGGTCCCCTTCCCCCTTTAACCAACAAACCACATGTTATATATTCATTCTTAGTCAGTTACTCACACCAACAAAACAATCAATAATTCATTCATCTTCATCCTTCACAAATTCATCATTAATTACTGTAAAACCATTACAAACAAATGTTGATGATGGTAAGTACTATGCAATATATTTGTCTTGTTTTTTTCACTCGTAACGTCATGTCCTAATTTTACATTTGTCACGTTCCTCTTGTCGTTTTCTATTTTTATAATTCCTACTACTACTGCCACTTTTTTATTTGTTTATTTATATAAATGTTTAGTATCAGATCTTCTTCATTGTTGTTTTATTATCATCTAAATAAACTCTCACTGTCATTACTCATTTGTTTTGGTGAGTATTTGTGTTTTTTTAGTTTAATTAATGCACTCAAGGTGTTTGTTTAAATGTCTGCATTATACTTATTAGGGGGTGTTTGTTTCGCCTTATATAGCGGCCTTATGACTTATTTGGTTTTCGGCTTATGTTTTATAAGTTCATTTTTTGTGGCTTATTTGGAAACTTTCCGGCTTATATAATAAGCCGAAAGGTTTTAAGCCACAAAAATTGAAGTTATGAAATATAAGCCGAGAACCAAATAAGCCATAAGCCCACTATATAAGCCTAAACAAACACCCCCTTAAGAAAAAATAAACAATACTGGATTATAATTGTTTTTGAACCAAATGCATTTATGAAAAATCCAGTTTTTTAGAAAAATTAGCACTGTGCAAAAATTGTATTATGAGAACTTATTTTTGTTTAAATTGTTTTTCAGGTGGAATATATGAGGGTACTGATAGTTTAACTTTAGGTATTGTGTGAGACGAAAAATTGAATAATATTTTGAGAGATATTTGGTGGAATTAAGGTAGTGGGAATAGGATTAGGAATATGTTGTGTGCTTGTTCCGGGGAGCAGTTTAAGGTAGAAGAGCCGGTTTCGCGTTCGCCCGAGTCGTTGGCGACAAGGGATTTTTCGGCTAGTGGTTTATCGTCTCGGACGGGGACTGGTACTGGAGAATGGGACTCGAGGTTTGAAGATGCTCAAGTTGATGAGGCTGAATCTACACTTAAAGAAGCACTTTCGTTAAACTATGAGGTACAAGTTAATTGCTAAATTATTATGTTAGTTTGTTGTTGTTTAGTTGTTATGTCCTGTTGGCTTAATTGTATGTTATGTTATATGAAAATGTAGGAAGCGAGAGCTTTGTTGGGTAGATTAGAGTACCAGAGGGGTAATTTTGATGCTGCGTTACAAGTATTTTATGGGATTGATATTAAGAGTTTGTCGCCAAGGATGATTAAGGCGATTAGTTACAGAAGTGTACAACGGAATTTGAAGTCAAAAAGGGAAATTAATGGTGTGGTAGGTGTGATGTCGCTTCATTCGGTTAGTCTGCTTCTTGAAGCGATCTTACTTAAAGCGAAGTCACTGCAGGAAATGGGTAAATTTAAAGGTATGATAATTATCCTCTTTTATTTTTTGTATTTCTTTTTTTTTAGTTTAATAATTTCCTAAGGTAGGTCACTTGCATGATGCTTTGACTCGTAAACGCTTCTTAGTTACTTACTTTAGAATATATTGTCCACAATCATTGCTTCTTGGTTGTTTTTTATGAGAATTCGTTTCATGGGCATCCTGGAATAAGCACTATTTGTTAAAAAAATAAAATGCCCGTCACATTTTAGGGGTTGAATTTTCATTTAAAATAATGTATCAGAATTTCTACCCGAATTATCTAATAACAGATGAAATGGGAACATATGAGAATATCGACACACAATGGAATGTTGATACTTGATAGATATTTGTTGGATGGGTTTTAATGTTTTTTGTAACCGTAAATATAAGAATATCTGCTAATTTGATTGTGTTTTGTTTAATCAGAAGCTGCAAAGGAGTGCAAGATGATCTTGGACATAGTTGAGTCGGCATTACCTAATGGAATACCTGAATCCATTGCGGAAGATTGTAAGTTGCAAGAAATGTTTCACAAAGCGTTGGAATTGCTTCCCAAATTGTGGATAGAAGCCGCGGTTTTAAATGAAGCTATTATAGCATATAGACGGGCTCTAGTTAAACCTTGGAATTTGGACCCACAAAGGTTATCGACGTTACAAAAGGACTTAGCTGCTTTATTACTCTATGGTGGCGTTGAAGCAACCCTTCCTGAAGCTAAACCATGGGACCCGTCTTATCCTAACAGCAACACAGAAGAAGCACTTCTTTTGCTGTTTATACTCATGGGCAAGGTGTCACGTGGAGAAATAAGATGGGATCCTGAAATAATAAGCCATTTGACTTTCGCACTGTCAACATGTGGCCAATACGAGTGTTTGGCTGTTCATGTGGAGCAGCTTCTTCCTGGTGTATATAAACGAACTGAGAGATGGCATTTTCTCGCTCTTTGTTACAGTGCTGCTGGTCAACTCGAGACTGCAATAAGTATCTTAAATAAAATTTCAGGGTCTTCTGAATCAGAGCATGAACCCTATATTCCTTCTCTTCTTTTGGGAGCAAAACTATGTTCTCAAGATCCAAATCATTCTCATGAAGGGATCAATTATGCCCGTAAAGTGATTGAATTGGGTGGTATAAATGACGCGCACTTCCAAAGTATCGCTCATAAGTTTCTTGGTACTTGTTATGGTAATGCAGCTAGGGTTTCTCTGTCGGATTCTGAAAGAGTACTTTACAATGAAGAATGTTTAGACGCTCTCAATAAATCTGTTTCATATGGTCTTACTGATGACCCTGAAGCTATGTTTAATCTGGGTCTAGAAAACGCAATACAAAGAAATTTAGATACAGCATTCAATAATGTGATGTTATATTCTGATATGGTTGTTGGAAGCTCAGCAAAGGGTTTCAAGTTATTAGCTTTGATAGTATCTGCTGAGCAAAGATTTGGCGATGCTGAAACTATAGTTGACTTTGGATTAGATGAAACAGGGAAAATGGACCAATTGGAACTTCTTAGGTTAAAAGCTGTACTTCAAATTGCTCGTGGAAAGCCCAAACAAGCGATAGAAACCTACAGAGTTTTACTAGCCCTGATTAGAGCACAAGGTGAACTTTTAAAGGAGAACTTGGGTTTTGAGGTATGGATACATTTATTTCTTCTATAATATACATTTATTCAATGTATTGGTATTGGTACTGGTACAGTATCCGTATTGGTATTGGAATTGCTATTTATTTCTGGTTTGAACAGGATACGCAGGGCAAATTGGAATTGGAAGCTTGGCTCGATTTAGCTGATATTTACTCAAAGTTAGAATCTTTTTCTGATGCTGAACTTTGTGTTGGAAAAGTCAAGTCAAAGGGGTTTTACCATCCACGAGCTTGGCATTCGACAGGTTTGTGCATGATTTCCATCAATACTTACATCATTTATACCCTTTTTCTCTATCTTTTATGTTTATAATTATGATCATTTGTGTATTGTCATCTTGATGCCTCGTAGGGTTATTATTTGATGCTCAATCTTTACACAATGAAGCACTCGTTGCCTTCTCAGTTTCACTGTCGATAGAACCTGATTATGTCCCAAGTATCATTTCAACAGCAGAAACTTTAATGAAAATGGGTGGTGCCGAGACTCTCCCAATTGCAAAAAGTTTCTTCATGAACACATTACGGCTAGAACCTACAAACCATGATGCTTGGTTTAAGTTGGGTATGATCTGCAAAAAAGAAGGTCTAGTGCAGCAAGCTGCTGAGTTTTTCCAAGCTGCGCATGAGCTCAAGATATCAGCTCCAGTTCAGAGCTTTGTGTAGAATTTTGAAGATTAGGATCTAGCAAAATGTTAGTAATCGGAGTCCTGAATTTGTGAATACTCGAAATCTGTATATCCATTTAAGAGGTAAGGAGTGAGGACTGTTAGAATATGGTGCAAGAGAATTAAGGTAGTACTTAAGTTTGGGGTACCTGTTTAATGGATCATGTCTATCAACTTAAGTTTTATGATTCATCATCCATCCATAATATTACCATGATTAGTTGTGTCTAAATCGTATGTCATCTGAACATTGTTAATGTTTATCAGAAGTTTGGGAAAAGTTAGGATCAGTTGACTCCAACTATTGTAAAAGTTTGGTGCTTAGACTAGTTACAGAGGTTGCCTATTTCCACTCATTTACACCACAATCATTTAATTGAAATTATATATTTTCACCATTTTAACGTATACATTTATGAAGCACTTTCAAGCTATGTATACACTTGTTCTTCTATGATGATGTTATCAATATAACATATTGGTTTAGTATTAGCATATTGAACATTTAATAGCAAAGAGAGAATAACAAGCACCAGGGAATAGCTAGAACCAGTTAATATTGCGGTGTAGCTGATTTCAACAAATTAAGACTTTAAGACTTAAAGAGTAGAAGACCCTGAGACCTTAACTAGTTCAACATAAAAGATGCCTCATCAACAACACGTTAATGTTACAGGTGTTGAATGCATTGCTGCAGCATACTGCTTACTATATACAATAATTCCACCTGTGGACCTCACTTTGACTTGATAGCAATATTTTTGCTACAAAGCAGTACATCTGTGGTATGATGGTATCTGTTTTATGCATTGTGTCTTGCATAAGCAACTGCCATTGAATTTTAATACCATTGATTGGTGTAGTAAATCGATCCAGATTTCTCAGAACACAATATATGAAAGTGAAAGTACCTTAAGAAATTAACACAACAATGAATGCAAAGGAAAAACAAATGCAGTTGCTGAATGTAATGGAGATGCAGGGGTAAAGCTGTAATTTTTTTAATTTCCTTGTGCGGTTGGGAGTACAAAAAAGGACACCATTACACCTTTGAAATTTATTACACTGTACACAATCAAATAGATGGGAGTCCAAAGCTGAAAAAGCCAGAAACAAACTTTGTACAATATTTATTAACATTTCTGCATACAATTATTTCAGGGACAACTTTCACAATAACAGCTGCTCTTCAATAATTGCATCTTTTCACTTCTTGATGATACAAACACTGCATCTGACCAGGTGCAAAAAATGATGAGTTCTAGCTCTCAATGACTAAAAGTATTGATTGATGTCATTATATTCTTTGGTCAATTATTAAGCACTTGAAAGTTAATTAAAGGATACCGAAAAGAGAGATAGAGGACTATTAACTTGAAGCAACAAGCTCACTTACAAATATACTTCATGGTCGATGTTGTGTTTACAAGCGGTAGAGTCATCCCATCTGCCACTGCAACCACAAGATATAATTCTATCAGATTTGTAGAAAAAAAAGGACCCAAGTGTTCGAGCTGCTACACCATGCATATGATAGTAAAATAGCATGTAAAAGTCTCATCAGATTAAAAAAGGCCCTAATTTACCAAATGCATATGATTGTAAATTAGTATGTATGTGACATGATCCAGAGTAAAAGTCTTGAAAAAACCGTGAAAATCAATTGTACCTTAAGAGTTGGTTCGCCTTTGTTAGTATGTGCAGCCTGTTTTGCAGCTGCTTGCATCTGAGCTCGTGCAGCTCTACCTGCAGCTGATTTATCGAATTGTTCTTGCCTACACATTAAGTCATGAAAGTTTGGCAAGTGTTATCAATAAGAAAACGTCATATATGCTCCAATATATCTATACAAAAGTTGAAATCTAAAATTCAGAACTGAACAGACTAAGTTTCTGCTTTCATACTAATACACCATCTACTCCAAAGAAAAAGAGCCCAGCTTTAGCTTCAAAATTCAAGCTAGTATTTCCTAAGTCAACAAGCAACAAAATCACCATCGACATTCAAAAGTTAAACATTGCAGCAGAACTTACTTTTATAGCCTTTTAAAAATTAAAATCCATTTAGACTTTGTAGTTGAATTTCGAACACATAACAAATCTGAATACAAGTAGTCCCTTGACCTTGATAGTTAACCCTTAAAGTATATCTTTTCTTCTAGTACAAAAGTGTCTTTGGTGGTTACAACTGCATGTCTAGATGATTACTGTGCATAGAAATGGCAATGTTGGGTGCAAACCTGATCCCACATTGGAAAATGTAAGAAAGAAATGCCAAAATATAAGCTTGATGAGGAAGTCCCTCTACAACCAATTAGTTTCAGAGTGAAACCCCATGTGGCATATATGTTTGGCATGTTGGACCATGTAACCTCCCTAACAAGTCCCAATATTGGGTGCAAACCCAATCTCACATTGGTGAACGATGATAAATATCAAAACTAATATATATTTGGTGAGCTACTCCTATTGTTAAATTGTTTTGGAAAGTGATCCCTTCTCGGGGCCACCCCAAAACGAGAAATGAGATTCTAAAATTACATGATGTGCGTAACGTGTATTAGTATCCAAGGACCTATTCGGCTATTCCACTATCATTATCACCTGAAAAATCCTCATGTCTCAGCAAGTGCCTAGCATTAGAGATGGAAACAGTAAATGAATGCTAAAATCATTATATAAGACTCTCATTTAAAGCTCTCATGCCACACGAATTTGCATGAACTGTGCAGGGCAGATATGAACTTTTACTGTTCATTTGTCGTGTTAGAACAGTTGGACTTGCTAATTTTCATTGTTAATAACAAAAACTTGACATGTTAACCAAAAGCAATTTCATTGATTGGAATCCAAGCAACACTTAATTCAAAAGATATACCAATTAGATAAAGCCACGACATTAAAATCTACGCCCTTGACTAGATGTTACCAGGATACACATATGAAATATGTGCAGAGTAAGACTGCAATATAGTGTTTGTCAAAATATATTTCACAGTACAAATCAAAACTCAAAATGTGCTCTTATGATAACGGAACATAGGAAGTACTAAGTAATTAAACATACAATGTGATTTCTACTAACGGAACTTCAATACAGAAACTCAAATGCATCACATCTCACAAAACCTTAAACCCCTACTGCCACTAGCTAACAACATCCCTGGACCATGGTTTTCGCAACCAAACCGGCAAATCGAACAAGCCTTAATTTTATAACAATATGGATCAAGAACTTCAAAACTAACATTAAAAAATAAGTACACCCTTAACAATCAACAAGAGTAAAAGTTTATAAATTTCAACCATTTATGAACCTATAACCAATATTAAAAAAAAACAACCAAAGAGCTACAAAGTCAAATAATCCACTGAAACTGAATAACAACATATAATCTGATCATACAAATTGTGATTAAATAATACAAGCTACCTCTTTTCAGCAGCTTCAGCAGCTTTAGATCGAGCTTCTTGAGAAGCCCTTCTTTCTTCTTCTAATCTTTCTTGTTTTGCTAATCCTCCACCGAAGCATTCAAAGCAACCCATTTTTATTTTTGTTTCTATCACAACCCAACAACACAAATTGTTTTTTCTTGTTACTTTGGATCGGTCATATACTAACAGGTCTTTTTTATTAAATGTTCGGTTTAACTCCTTGTCATTCTATAACTTAACTATTAAGTCCTTAGCTTAAGGACTTCTCCAAATCATGGATAGCTTTTTATAAAAAAAGTCATATTTAGATTATCGACCGTGTAAAAATGTTACTTGATCCCATAACCTTTTGGTTGAAGAGGGTTATGTGACATGCGATGCGGATTTAGCTAATTTAACCAAGTGTCGCAATCATTTTTTTACTTTTCAACAACCTCTTTTTGTCTATAAATATACCCAGTAATAATGTTATTTAGTTTTTGCATGTTAAACCAGTCTTTAATTCTCTCTTTGTATTCCATCTTGAAAATACCACTCGTATGTGTGTCACAATTTATTAATGGAAGCTTTATTTCGGATTTCAATTCTAATATCGTAAAGTTTCGGGTTAGCTTTAAATCGCTTCTCATTTCCTAACTGATTTCTAAAACAATCGTATCAATGAGTCACATTGGTTGCAATACGCTCAAGCAGGTTGGATGAACAAACATGACTATTATTATTCGCTAAAAAAAATCACTTCATTCATATGTAATGATTTAAGCTCTAATTTTTTCTTTTAAGAATGATGTATGTTTTAGAATGACATGTTTGATCAATAGCAGCACAACTTTTCTTTTAATGAAGTTTGAGGAAGCGTTTGGTACATGCTTATAGGAGTTATGGAATGAGTTTCATTTCAAATAATGGTGTTTGTTTGATAAATCTTGCAATCAAATATGACAATGATAGATGAATATGTTTTATACTATAAACCACTCAAAAGGGTAAGGTATGTAACTTTCATACCTGAGAGCCCACCTTATATTTAAAACCATACCGACTGTGATTCATGGCAGCATAATAAACGCACCATGAGTATTTATTTATATTTTTTTCTAGTACAAAAGGAGTAGAAAGTAGTAAGAACACTCCACGATCAATATGCAAAATAGGAAATAAATAAGGGGGTTTATGTCATTTAAGTCAAACTCAATGGCCTGAACCGGTAACCACGACTATACTACGTTGTTGACCTTACTGCCATTGACCTCTCAAAAGTCAACATTCGAGAGACACATACACAAAACACAAAAGAAGCTATCACATCATCATGATACAATTGTACAGTAACAATGTAGTGGGTTAAGTTGAATTTTTGGAGCGTGTTAATTGTAATTTTGTTCTCAACTTTGTAATCTAACTAAACCACTACATGTTTCTAAGTTGCTCATGTAGATTGCAGAAGATTGTGCTAATTAATACAATGTTGACATTTACCATGTTTTTGTTGAGTATGCAGAAAATTCACTCAAGCAAAGATAAGCATCCAGTGAGTCTTCGGATTGCGTGGTGAACGTGTATTAGTTTTTTTGTAGACCTTGCAATCTTATTGGGCCTAGATGAGTTTACATGGAAAAATGATAATTTATACCTTCATGTTAGTGTAACAAACTCGTTGAACCGAACATACTTTTGCAACCACTTTAAAAGTGACTTAGTATACCATTTGGCTTGTCATTTCACATTAATTTGCAATCACAAGCTATTTAATTTTGATATGTATGACACTTATTGAACACAAAGCTTCGTAAACAAGATTCGAACACACAAGCTTAAAAGGAAGTTTCCATGGTCAGTCATCAGTTGCGCTATATAATGCGAATTTTGGTTCTGGTGTGACCCTTGAAGCAACATTTAAAGGTTCAATCGTAGTCATTGCGAGAAAAAAAATGTCTATGACTTATAAACGAAAAATGATAAAAATATTAAAGATTAAAATAATACTTATACTATTAATCTAATAATGGATTTTGTTACCATTTTTATTCAAGTGTATATTAGTAATTTAACTTTACTTATTTTTAAGATTTTAAGTTTTAAGAAAAATGGTTTACTCTTTATACATATGGTATGTTTGACAAAAGTAACTATTGCTATAACTGAATATGTAGTTGTAGATGAAGATCGAGTGAGAGATTATAAATAGAAATTATTTTTCTAAAATCTCCTATACGTTCGGTTTGACAAACAAAACTTATATTTTAAATAACTTAATTTTCAAAATAAACGCATTTAGGGAGTCGGTTGGCATTGATTTGAGGCACACCATGTATTGTAATGTGGCTCCAAACAAAAACGACATAAACAAACCACCATGACCATGTGTCTAGACTGTTTACTCGACCAGCCAACCTGATAGGCCAGCTTCCAAATTTGAGGCACAATATAATGTAAAATGACAAAGTCAAGATACATTAAACTAATGATGCATACATTTATTACACACACTTTGCTTTTAAGAGGTTTTAAGTTTGAATCTCGTGAGTTTAGGTTTTTTTTTTTTTTTTTTAGAAGATTGTTGTATTGAAAATGAATCACAAGCTGCACAATCTAGAATGGTGGAAGTCTAGTGATTTACCAAGCTTTACCGGTCTTGTGAGATCGTTTTTGAAGTCTGATTTTTAATTGTCAAATCACAAAGGATGACTCAGATAGACTTTCACTCGTGCCTAAATAATATCCATCAACGAGTTACAGGTCGTAAGATTGTCAATTCGTTAAGCTCGCATATCTTATTACCATACACTCCATTGTGGACACTTGTAATTTATTATCAAACTAGAAACTGTAACAAGACGAAACACATTGCACATAGATCATCCTTTGTTATGTATGCAACTGTGACTTCAACTCTAAAGTGAACATCATATCAATTCTCATGTTTTTCTTTTTGTCAAAACTTGGTGGTACAATAAATATTGTTAAAAGCCCGAAATTTTCAATTTTCACAAAGTATGTACAATTCCAGATGTGCACAGTAATTACAAAGATAGGACGGAATTTGATCGGATGAATTGTTTGAGTAAGGCTTTTTCTTCCATCAATTTTCTTCTTCTCTTGAGGATCTTTTGTCTTTACTTTTCTTTTCTCCTCCAATATCCACTTGAATAGCACTATCTGCTGATCCACCGGGATTTGTTTCACTGGCTCCGATGTGGCAGGAGGCGATGTTGGTACGTTGTTCACTGCAGTAGTTGAAATAGCAGTTGATGTAGGAGATGAAGTAACACCAGTCGCAGGCACATCTCCTTCTGTTTTCTCCTCCTTATTTGTTCTCGTGAAAAGGTAAGCTATTAAACATCAAGAATGACATTTTGTTAAAGGAAATGGAAGAAAAAATTATTTATTTTGATTATATATTATTAATTATTGAATCATTCTTTATTTATAAAACTCGAAGGAAATGGAAGAAAGATAAAGAGAATATAGTTTTTGACAAATGTACATCCAGGGCTCCGTTGCTTTTCTCTAAATCGGACATCTTGATATTTGAAATTAAATGAGCCCAATATTTTTTATTTTTTGTTAAATCTGCACACTGCATATCGACATCCAGTTGATTTGGTCCAACTTGAACATTTTGATACCTTTAAAGTTGTTATAATGCAAGCTTCTACTACTTATAAAAAATCACAGATTTCCCTAAATTGGTAATAGGATGTCAAGGGTAGGGGTGTCATAAATCCTGACCCGACCCGGACCCGAATAAGGATAATCGGGTCGGGTTACTCGGGTCCAAAATCTAACTCGGGTCAATCGGGTCAACTTGATTAACCCGAGTACGAACTAGGGTCGGGTATCGGGTCAAAATATATTGCTTATCCGGGTTCGGGTCAACCCGACTAACCCCAGTTAGATTTTATTTATTTATTTATTTATTTATTTTTTTTTTTTTTTATTTTTTATTTTTTTTTGTGGTTTTATAACTTTGCCAGTAAACTTGATAAAGCTGTTAAAAACATAGTACATATAATTTACGAAACTTAGTGTTGCACATGCAAACGACGTAGCAATGTAGCAAATGCATATACTGATTTGCTTGGGCATTCAATACTTGTGTTATAATGATCTTTCTTAGTTTCTTTTATTTCAAATTCACTATACAACTTAAGTCTATGAGTTTATGACTAAATGCAAATGACGTACCAAACTTGTGCCACATATATGGACTACAAAATTCTATGACTATAAAAAAATCAAATTCTACGATTTGTGATTTTGTAAATGGCTCATACCCGAACCCGACGTAACCCGACCCGATTTGACCAGAACCCGACTAACCCGACCTCAAATAGGGTCGGGTTCGGGTATATTATTTTTAGTCTCGACCCAACTTGGACCCGAACCCGACCAACCCGACCCGATTAACACCCCTAGTCAAGGGTAAGATAATACTTCTTATCTATCTTTTCCCTTGTTACTCATAGAGAAAGAAATGAGTTGGAACTTCTATAATCTGCAGTGGGCTAAACCTTTCGGTTCAAAGAGGTTGTGCACTCTTAAAAAGGATTTAATGACTTGTTTGACAAATAAATTCGGCTGAAGAGCATAAAGCTTAATCAAGTCACAATATCAGTGCCAAGTCAAGGAGCAACTATTTTGGGATCACAGGAGTATATATGTCAGACAATGTTTGGGGTTACACGTACTAACTCTCAACATTAAAAGCAATCTCTTAATAGGGGATCTGGAAAAACAAAGCTACCAAGTTATATCTTCTATAATAATGTAAGAAGTTTTGATTGTTGCACATTAGGGATGACGCATCACTTATTTAAGGTCCACTTGTACGACCTTCACATATGAACTAAAATCGTGAACGCACAGTCATATTGGTAAAACTTAGTCGGTCGAAGAAATGGATGAATAAACACCTATAATCATACAATGACAATAAATAACAAGTAGTCAAGATAGAAAACGTTGCTTTAATGCCACAAGAAGTTGCAGATATTGTGCTAGAGCCGAAAAGGAAGATATAACCACAGAGTAATATGAACAATAAGTCACCAGGTATCAAGTGGTAATGAGATGAAATGAAAATAAAAACTAACAATATCAGAACTAGATAACAAACGTTCCCAAATCTACAACAGAATTGATTATTCTTCCATTGTAACACAAGAAATACGAAACCAGGTATCCTAATTCCATTTTGAACCTACATATAAAGAAGTTGTTACTATGTTTGCAAAACTAGCCGTAGCAGTAATGTTTGTATTATAAAAGGGTTAGGAAAAAAAAAAAAAACTGCTTGTTTTAGAAAACGTAGTGTTCATTTTTTCTGCTTGTTGCCAACAAGCTTTTTATCACGCTAACCGTGCCAAACACACCCAAAAACAAGCACTGAAACTCTAACACTACTTTCAATTCACTTTGCACATTACTACTCAAGTATACACTGCTAACGGCTAGGGGACCATGGTTCTGACCAGTCACCTTTAACCCCCAAACTATTCATGTAGATAAAAGATTTGACCATCATGTTTCCTAGCAGTAGTGATCTCTTATGAGTTATGAGGATCAACTGATAATTTTGCTGAAGTTGTGGTACAGTAAAGAAACGTGCAACTGTTATAGATAACTAATGACAGATACAACTAGTAATAGCGCGTGTTTATTTGACAGTAATACAGTGGTTGTATGTTCAAGACTCGATTTCAATTTAACATTCTGGAACATGTGAAATTAAACTCCATTGTAAAGCTTATATGAACGTATAGAGGTAATTCTTGACTTGCACTTCTGAACCGTTCGTTCAAAAACTTGTAGTTACAAAGTATGAGTTACTTCAATGCTTATCACTGTCAAAATTAGATGACTAATTCGCTTTGAGTTTTTACAATGTGCAACATTTTGAGGTTAGAAAAGCTTTTTTAATATAATTTCAAACAAGACCCGGCTATATCCGGCCAAGACCCGGCTATTCCGGCCAAGACCCGGCTATTCCGCAAAGACCCGGCTATTCCAGCCAAGACCCGGCTATTTCGGCAAAGACCCAGCTATATCCGGCCATGACCCGGCTATTCCGGCAAAGAACCGGATATATCCGGCCAAGACCCGGCTATTCCGGCAAAGACCCGGATATATCCGGCCAAGACCCGGCTATATCCGGCCATGACCCGGCTATTCCGGCCAAGACCCGGATATATCCGGGTCTTGGCCGGAATAGCCGGGTCATGACCAGAACAGCCGGGTCTTGGCCGGATATAGCCGGATTTTGGCCGGAACATCCGGGTCATGGCCGGGTCTTAGCCGGATATAGCCGGGTCATGGCCAATATTGCTTACAAATAGTATGAAAGCTAAGTGGATTTTAATTGAAATGTACCACCGATGGAGGAATAGTATGATGATTTGGATATTGTTGTTGTTTATTACGATCGGTTTCTTCAACTGCTTCTATGGAATAATTGAACATTTGAACATGAGTTTAATAATTTTTGGGAATACACTTTGGGCTAACTTTTCAACTTGGAACATTTGTGTGTATAGTGACAATTTTACCCTTCCTTTTATCGATAACGAAGGGGTAAAATTGTCATACAAATATAAATATTACACACAAAGTTCGAAATTAAAAAGGTAGTCGAACACAAAAGTGATCTATACTATCTATAAAAGGTGTATAGTTAAAGTGAAATGTTGAATTGTTAAATGTTGAAAATTAGTCAAATGTGAGAAAAATGCTCTGTTGTAAAAATCGGTCCAGGCGGCCGATTAATCCCCTCATAATCGCTGATCGCTCACTAACCGCCTTGATTATATTAATCGGCCTATTTAATCGTTTTGGTCAAAGATCGCTTAAAAATCGGCCAACAAACCGATTAATCGGACAAAATCGGTCTAATCGGGTTAATCGGACAAAATCGCTTAAAATTCGGTCAACAAAATTGCTTAAAAGTCGGACAAAATTGCTTAAAAATTAGTCAACAAACTGATTAATTGGACAAAATCAGTCAAAGATCGCTTAAAAATGGTTAACAAACCGAGTAATATCTAGGTTTGACTTTGAACTTTAAAGAATTATGTATTAAATTTATATTTGAACACTTGAAATATTTGAACTTTGATGCATTATGCTTATCTTATACATATAATATCTAAAATTACAATTTTGTGCATAAAAATTCAAATACGATTAATCCTCGATTAATCCACGTCTAACCGATTAATCGGTAGGCCCTACCCGACCGCCTCACTAGCGCCTAGCGATTTTTACAACCAACTAATTTTGTTCTCAACTTTTGTAATCTAACTAAACCACTACATGTCTCTAACTTGCTCATGTAGATTGTAGAAGATTGTGCTAATTAATACGATGTTGACATTTACCATGTTTTTGTTGAGTATGCAGAAAAGTTCACTCAAGCAAAGACAAGCATCCAGTGAGCCTTCAGATTGCGTGGTGAACTTGTATTAGCTTTTTGTAGACATGGCAATTTTATTGGGTCTAGATGAGTTTACATTGAAAAATGATAATTTATACCTTCATGTTAGTGTAACAAACTCGTTGAACCAAACATACTTTTGCGACAACTTTAAAAGTGACCCAACATACCATTTTTTTTTTTTGGACAGCGATTATGGGATCACCCAAGGGGGACTAAACCACCCGCGCGTTCATCTCCCGTTTCGCCAAACCGAAGCAGTGATAATTACCCGCCCCCATCACTGCCCGGGAGGAAACCTTGAAACCGATCCAAGGGCACGGCCAAGTAAAACCCCCCATCCCTTTACCCCCCACGAAATGGAAGGGTGCCCCGGGTGATTCCAGTTGGGCAGGATAGGATTGCATTAAATGTTGCACCCAGTGGAGTCGAACTCCTGACCTCAAGTGTGTTAGAGGCAGGCCACTACCGCTGGACTACAACTGCAATCCCGACCCAACATACCATTTGCCTTGTCATTTCACATTAATTTGCAATCACAAGCTCTTTAATATTGATATGTATGACACTTATTGAACACAAAAGCTTCGTAAAACAAGATTCGAACACACAATCTTAAAAGGAAGTTTCCATGGCCAGTCATCAATTGCACTATATAATGCGAATTTTAGTTCTGGCGTGACCCTTGAAGCAACATTTAAAGGTTCAATCGTAGTCTTTGCAAGAAAAAAATGTCTATGACTTATAAACGAAACATGATAAAAGTATTAAGGATTAAAAAATATTTATACAATTAATTTGATAATGAATGTTGTTACCATTTTTAGTCAAGTGTATATTAATAATTTAACTTTACTTAATTTTAAGATTTTAAGTTTTAAGAAAAATATACATATGACATGTTTGACAAAAGTAACTATTGCTATAAATGAAGATGTATAGTTGTATATGAAGATAGAGTGAGAGATTATAAATAGAAATTATTTTTCTAAAATCCCTTATACGTTCGGTCTGACAAACAAAACTTATATTTTAAATAACTTAATTTTCAAAGTAAACATAATATTCTCGTAACTGTTACTTGTGAATCAAAGTGGGCATAGTAAAATCTTTCACGCTTAACTGCAATAACTAAATCATCTATTAGTCTCTACCAATCTACCATGAAATATGGCAATGTTTATAAATCTTTTTATCCAAATCAATACAAGGATAAACACTTTTGACCAAAAGAGTAAGCATAGCGTGGGGAATAGTCTAGGATTGCTTTTAAGACTTGTAGAATTTACGGCTGTAGGTTACTAGGAGTTAGGGTTTTTCTAGGCTTAGCCCCTTTCATGAAAATAACATAGTATGATGTATCATTCTCATCACATATCATAATAAAATTTACGAAGTTTCTTTATAGCTGAAAAAGTGATAAGTGATCCGGAGTAATTCATAAACTTCTTTGTATCATTGTATGGATTGATTACTTCACGTGTTTTCAGTGTGTCAAGTGGATATACGTTGATACAAACTATATCTCGTTTTCAACCAGTCAGGGGTGGTTTGACGATTAAAACTTTGTGAAAATCATCATTAAAATTTGAGAGTTTTTAAGTCCAATTCTTATTACGAAAACAATTTTGAAGTGGTCACGTTAAACTTTCCTGAGAAAATAAGTGTTTTATCCCGTTTGAGCCTATGCGGTGGTAAGTTAAACCACAATCCACAAATATAAGTAGGTAAAAAGGGCAAAAGCCATAATTGCCATAAAATATAAGTCGGTAAAAAGGCCAAAAACCCTAATTGCCATGAAAATATGTTCTACTTGTTGAAAGTTTAGGTGTTTTGGCACACTGAGTACAGAGCTTTCTCAAATGGCTAAATTAATCATCTGCCACAAGTAATTAAACAGGTGGGGAATTTTATCATTTTGAAGCAAATTTGGGCCCTAAATTTAAGTTGTATTCTATTAACTTTTTAGGATTTAACTTGTCATTTTTTTTAGTTGTGTAGTCAATTTTTTTTTTTTTTTTTTTTTTTTTTTTTTTTTTTACATATACTTTTGTAATTTGATTTCTGTGTGTATTGTGTGATCACTTTACCTATAAATATAAAGGAGGGGTAAAATAGTCACATAATACACACAAAATCACCAAAGGGTTTGTGTCCGAATGGTATCACTTGTTGTATGAAAAGATTTTCAACCATATGCTTGTGAGTTTAAGTACTGCTTAAGACATAGATTTGTGGTTGTATAATATGAGATAGTTAGTCAGCATTTTTAAAAAAAGAAGAAAACATGCACACACACAAATCAAGATTAAAATGTTTGGGTTATAAAAAAATAAAGAAAAAAAAAAGAAAAAGAAAAAAAAAAGGCTACACAACCTTAAAAAATTTAACAAGTTAAACTACCTTTCTAAATTATTATTTCTTAACTTTTTAGCCCAAGTTATTGGGTTGACTTCAGAGTGTGTCCATGATCATCAAGTATAACTTGTTTATAAGTTTTGTAAGTTCAGTGATTGTAAGTTTTAACAAAATGTAGTCCCACTCACTCATTTATTTTTATTGTCCTGCTCACTCAATTATGTAATCTCCGTAACTATAAAATTGTGCGACTATCGTCATTAGGATGTGGGAGATTTCAAGTTCGAAATCTGCTTAAGATAAACAACTCCGATGTGGTCACATTAATCTCTAACAGGAGAGCTTTACCCGTTTTGAATCTGGGTGACAGAGATCAAGTATAGTATTAGTCGTGATATTTATAAACTACTGATTATGTTTATGCATAACTTCATATGTTTTTATGATCAAATTGAAATATTAGCAGCCAACTCATTTGACAGTGAATATTGAATTGTTAAACCTTTGACGATTTTTCGCGTTGCTTATAAATCTTATCCAATTGTTCTTGAAAATAAACGACCGGATAGGAAAATTAAATGAAAGTGAAAATATTCAAATGTCTACAATCACAACTAAACAATGCCTTAAAAGCTAAAAATTCTAAAAATTAGTTAGGATAGAAAGGTGTTAGCTATTAGTTACTTTACAATTTGAACCACATGCTAGTGAAAACTATATAAATGTGTCACACAGTTAGGTAGTATTAATTAGCATATCTTTTATATAATAAAAGAATTACATCATTTCGGAGTTTTTTTGCAAATCCCTTCTCATTGAAAAAAAAATTGGACCAATAGGAGAGCTTGATTTTGCCACGTAGGCGAAATCGAGCGACGTGATTGGTCAATAAAAAGTCAAAATTGAATTAATTTTGGTCAAACTTTAATAAATTTGATGGAGAATTTGATTATGGAAAAAAACACATAAAAATATAGGTGTCAAATTTATGAAAATAAAAACTTAAAAAAAGAGGAGGTAATTAATAAAACTTTAGTTGTTGAATTTTAAATATAGTATATGGGGTTAAGTGTAAAATTATAAATCTCCATGTTTTTTTTATAATTTTAGATAATAAACAAATAACTCATTACACTTTAACCCCCTACACTTTATAATATGAATTTTGTTTACAATTACATGAGTATTAGTTATGGTTTGATACTTCCATCCATTAAACTTACAAAATTTTATAAATGTACGAATTAGTTTTAATATACGTTAAATACTTTTAAATTAAATATTAGTTTTAAACTTTCATCTATTAAAATATCTTTTTACTATGTACGTTAAATATAAATAAGAACTCATGTTATCATATTTAAAAGTTTAATCTTTACGTACACGAGTTTGAATATTAAATACAGTTAAATTATTATTAGCGGTAATATAAATATCAAATGGTAAATACGAGTTACTGTGATATAAAAACAAATATACGTCATAGTACTTATAACGACTCATGTAATTATTATTTAAAGTTTATATACGGGTATCCGGAAAAATATTTTTAAAAAACTTTACGGAGTATATTTTAACTCCATCAACGCTCATAATGTGCTACTAAACTCACACATTTTGTACAACATGATATCAATATTTAAAGTTAAACAACAACATCAACCTCAACATTAACATCTATGTCAGTTAAATAAAGTTAAATCTTTCATCCAATAAAATTTTTACAAAATATTAATTGATATTAATACATAATGAAAAACTCATGCATACTTATTAGTTGTACTTATATCATAAATTTCACGGGTAAATTCTTATATATCCATATAGTAAACAAAAAATTTTAAAATAAATTTGATTTATATGTAAACCAATGTGATCAAAGAACCTTTGGCCCAATAACATTATAAAGAGACACGCTCAAGAATCAAGTACAAGGTCGATGCCACGGTTATATTTACAGTTTCTGCTAACTATTTTTCTTACTTTCGCACATTTTGATACTCTAACTTTTTAAAATATACATAAGATTTTCTGTTTTTAAACGATAATACTATGTAATTAAATTTTTTTGAAAAAACCCCGTGCGTGCACGGGTATTATAACTAGTAAATGTTTCACACTATAACTAACGGGTCTTATTCATTGCTTGGGACTTACACAATATGTTTATGTCTATTGTTTGTTTAAAGAGAGAGACCGAGACTTGAGTTTGTAAATTTGAATATTATACTTATTGATAGAGATATGTATAAGATAATTCTAATTAAGGCGACCAAACACATAATATATTTTATTTATACGCGTAATTGTACCCTTCTGACCTAATTAGAGATAATACATATTTTTAAAATTGAAATTCTAACATAGTACATTTTTATATAATGGCAATTAAAAAAAACATTTTTTTGAATAACTTTCAATCCTACTAAACGCTACCTTTTTCTTATGAGAATGCAAAAAAAAAGAAAAAAAAATATAAATAAATAAAAAGTCACACAACTATGTAACACGTTAATTTGTGGATGTAATTACAAGAGGGAGATTTAAAAGGAAATCGTGTGAACTTTAAAAAAAAAAAAAAAAAAAAAAAAGTTCGTGGTGTTACCATTTCTCTTTTCCTATTTTAATCGTCGTCTGTTGATTTAGTAATTTATATGTATTGTTTATACAGTTACTAGATTAATGTTTATCTCATAAAAATATTTCTAAATTTAGATTTGTTAGCTTATATCCATTTCTTTAGTCCTTTTCCTGATTGTTTAACTTTTTTGTTATGGATATGGTAACGTGTATATTCATTAATACATTCTGAATAAGATGACTAAAATAAAACTAACATGATCAATGAAGTAAATGCAACTAGCTATGCTTACTCCGCCATATATGATCCATAAATAATATCTTCATTTAATTTACATTTCCGAAATCGTCAAAATGTAGACACCAACAACAAGCGATCGAACTTTTAGTCCAACTCGACACATCTAAGGCTAAAACAATAAAACAAACGAACAAAAGAATAAAAATATACACAACTTAATGAACATCGCCACAAGACATCAAAATCTACTTACGTCAAAAACCCCTAAAACAAACCGAAAAATAAAGTTGTCTGGGTCGTCGATTACCAAAATACAAGATCGAGCGATATGATCAAAGCTGTTACTTCAATGTTCGATCATAAGCTTCTCTTTTATGTAGTTTATTGCCTGTACAGCTCGTCTTGACTATTTCAAGCACTCTTTCTTCGTGAAGTTCTTGAGTTCTTAGATTGCTTTGAGTTAAATAATCTCTTGTTAACGATTGGAACCGTATACCAACCAGTAGAAATGCATAAAATCGTAAAAGATCGTCCAAAAAATATCAATAACACCAAGATCAATATGACGAACAAAGGGAAATAATATGAAGGCTTCCACCATTCCTCGAGCTTTTGTCTCCATTGATAGAATACAATCTTGTTATTCTTAGACTCGTTAACCGATGGTTTAACCATTTTCCCTTCTTCGCAATCACTGTCTTTGTTAACACTTTTAACAAATGTTACATCCTCTTTGTGTGCCTTTCTTGGAGTACTCTCAAATGAACTTGTGCTATCGCGTTTACTGTGATCTCTTATCTTAACTACAATAGGTTTAACTTCATTGGAGCTAGTATAAATGAACTTAACCATGGAAACATCTTCGGACCCGGTTTCTTTTAAGATTTTTTGTCTTTGTTGATCAAGATCAGCCAAAAGTGCCTCAAACTTGTCAAGTCCACGACCCGCATAAGGGTTTGTCGTGTTTTTACTTCTTCCGCTACCAAAAACGCGCACTCTTCTTGTTGATTTTCTTGGAGATTTATATGGACAAAGCACATCATAATCATCTTCTTTACCTTCGCTTCGAAATGAGCCACAAATGAATGACATGTTTTTTTCTTTTGTTCTTCTAATATGTAGGTGTGTGTTTGTGTGTATTGAGAGCTTTTAGTATGTGTGAAATGCGTGTGATTTTTCAAAATTATGATGATCAATGTGGTGTAGAAGGAATTGTAAAGTATTTGAAGGGTTTGTCTTCAAGACTAAATCCAAGTGTTAGAATAGTCAAAGAAGAAAGTCTTTGACTTTTAATTTTGTTAGGAACCTTCTGAAACTAAATAAAAGAATGTAACTTGGAACATTTCTTCCACTTATCCAATAAAATTAATGTTAAGAACAAACATAATTAAATATGTACTCTAAAAACCTAACAATGGTTTTAGTTAAAGCTAGCTAGGTTTCTAGCTATTTGTCAAAAAACGATCTTTGAAACAACTTTGGAAAATTTTACAATCAAGCACCATAAGTACTTAACGTCGTCATCGTAATGATATGCATATATACGAATATGTCCACAAGATCATGCACGCCTGCTTACCATTCTGAAATATCACTTCGGCTCGGCTTGTGATCCCTAACTCTACGACGGTTGAATAACTATTCGTTGCCACTGATCCTTTGCGCAAATACCACTTCAATAGTTGACCCGTAAGCTTATTTTTATCCGGTCCTTACATACTTTTAGATATAAAAACAATACAAATAGGCCAACTAGTCTAGAGAAATGTGTGAGCATTATGATCCGCAAACAATCACGATCGATAACGTGTTGACCAATTCAAGAAGGGGTATCCGGTATTATGTAGAAAGTAAATGTCCTTACCTTGTAATAGATGCAAAGTACAGGGAGTGAAAAGTAAACATTGAAAAAAAATCACATGGGTGGCTAACATATGTGTTTGTATATGGTCAAATATTTGTTATTTAATGATAGTAGAGGGGCCTGTATATAAATATTATTTCTCTCACTCTCAAATTCGTCACTATATATATTTCTTTTCTTTCACGTAATCGTTTATATAATTTTCCTGTTAAACATTGGCTGCTTTATGCATACGTGGGGTACAATAAGCGAGTAAACATGATGAGCCCTAAAAAACATGTTTTGTAACTATTTTATTTTTGATAATGTCAAATAGTGACATGTTTGAATAAGCCGTTTACTTGATGACCAAACTTCGTATATGTTTCTTACTCATAGGTACAATGCTTTTAGTTTTTGTGGGTCAATGATGTTTTTCTTCTTCTTAATTTAAACTTTAAGGATTGCGTCGGGTCGGAAAATTTCGGAGATTGTATTTCTCATACCCATCCTCGTTATCACTTTCAATCTTCATACCCGTCAGGAAATTGCTTTACTTCTCCATCCCCGTCCCCAATAGGGATTGGGAATCCCCACGGGGATTCAGGGATTTTCCACCCATATGAAATAACATAAAAATTCCATCAACTGATCGGGAATTTTGACTTTTAAAGTTTGTCTATTAAGTATGACAATGGGTGAAAAATTATTGATATGCTAAGATAACACCCAGTCGATCTAATGTCTTAATGCATGAACATCAACAATTCAACATGTTATAAAACCACAAACATATACATCAATACATGGCAAATTATGTTATGTGCCATTTAGTTTAGATAATGTACAATGTATACCAGTCTCCTAACCCAAAAGATTAATATATGCAGATCAAATCTGGGTGCTAAATCCTAACAAATGATTAAATATATCCTAGCCAGTATTTATATAATTTACATATTTTTAACATGTTTTTACAATAAAATATTATCGATTTCCATCCTTCTCCAGTTCTCCTAGTTTGACTATAAGATTTGATGATATCATATCTTTATATCGTCATAAGATCTAACTTAAAAAATGTTATTACAATTTACAGTTGTTCAACACATAAAAATATAGGGATTGATAGAAGGGCATAAAAAGATCTACATTACTTGTTAGCACATATGCAAGATTTGATAGAACTAAAATATGATAAAAGTAAGACTGCAGTTTATTCTTTTTCTTCTTTTTATTTTATTTTATTTTATTTTATTTTCTTATTTTATTTTATTTTTCTTTTTTCTTTTTTTGAACTTAGCAGTTTATTCATTTAAATTGATGAAATTAAGACTGCTTTTGCTATACCCTCGACAAAGAAAAAGTCACGAGTGAAACTTTCATCGGGAGATGATTACAAAATATTGTTAAAATTAATCCCCATGTGGCCACGGAGGTTCACCTGCGATGACTCCGGGCTATCCAAAAGGGTAGTCGCCCTGGGATTAGTCGGCTCGCAATGTCGAGTCGGAACCCAGGTAAAAAAAAAAAAAAAAAATTGTTAGAAGCATAGAAGGGATCCGTAATCCATTCGATATCATTAGGACAAAGTTCTTATTCATATGACTAATGCAAAGAAATAGAGTTTTGATGTCATCATTTCGTGGAGGCCGAGTCGGGTCAAAGGACAATCGGTTCCTACAATGCCATATAATCCAACTAGTCGATTATTGGATGACTGCATCGAAAGATAATTTCAGTTTGCTTGACAAGGCAGTCTAGTCACTCCAACTCCAAGTGATTAAAGTGTGCAAATCTTTCAGATAATCAGTAAGGCCCCGAATTAGTAAATCACAATCCAACGATTTTTAGCAACCGAGCAATCTATGAAAAGATATTTTGATGTTTCAAGCGAGTCATCACTAGCTGGCCGGGCATTGAGCCAAGATCAATACCAAATATCCGGCCAGATGTATGCGAGTAGGAGGCCTATCATTGATTGATCCGTGACGATCTTCGACAAAGTCATTAAAAACGAGACGTTGCAGCAGGACTAGCATGTATTTGTATATTCAAGAGATTTGGATTCAAGCTTGGTCAAAACTGTTGAGATAAAAACGTGGGTAGTTGGTTAATTTATCCTAAAGCCAAATGCATGTATTTATGCATGAGACAATCACCACCTTGGCCATGATCTCCATTTTTCTAAGACACGCAACACATAAAAAAACCTTTGTAAGCCAAAATGACATCAAATGTTATAAGATGAGAGGAAAATTAATACAAAGAAAGTTCCTCCAAAAACAACTATCTTATCTTCTTTCATTTATCTCGTATATACCATCCTTTATCACTTTCAATATTTTGACATTCGTTCCATATCTTTGTGATCTAAAAGCATGACGGGTCTAAAATCATTGATTGAACTTATTTGAACGCCAAGAGTGGATATTTGTAAATTTTAATAGCATACTTTTATTTCATAAAACTTTGCTGCCAAACTAGCTAGGTAATGTTGTAAGCCCGAACGAACGGGCCTTCTCCAAGAACAAGAGATGCTAATTGGCCCAAAAAATATCTATGTTGGTGGCAAAGTTAATTGACTCTTGAACCTACTTTGCTCAAAAATAATTTTGAACCTGCAATCACATCGATTACAACTTTTAATAGATGGTTACGACATGGATGCAATGTTAGCCAGTAACTTGAAAAATTTATAATCAATTTATAATTATAATCCGTCTATTGGTATATTCACATTTACTTATCGATCGTCTCATTGTCTCAGTCGTATATCGAAATGATGAATTTATTAATTAGTCATGTCATACTTATAAGTTATAAGTGACACCATACAATTGAGTGAAATCAAAATTTAACTTAAAAGAGCTCGCATATGAAATATCGATAAATCTAATTTATTAATCGAAATTCTATTCTATTAGCTCGAAGTAAGTAGTTTTGGACCTAATGTGTTTTTAAACGTATCTCTGTTATTGTATTTATAATAAGTACATGTAATTCAAACATCGAAATTCCTTATATGCTCCAACATTCATATAAAGTACCGCTTGATAAATATTCAATATGACCAGACGTGATGGAGGCATGCACCACCTGCGGTGGGCACTCTTCATGCACCAACCCCCATAACGGCTGTCCACCATCTCACGCCAAGGTGAGATTTTTGTGTTGGTTAGTTGGTGCAGACCATTTAACGAAACACACATTTTTTGTTTGTTTGTGAGTGTGTGAGATATATTTGTGTAAAGTGGAGTGTTTTTATGTGTTTCGTTAGGTGATCACCACTACGGTGTTAAATGATGTACTAAAAAATTGATGTCTCGTTAAAATGAAAATGATGGGTGTAATGAGCATAACACCCACCTATAAATTTCTCTATACATTTCACTATCTTTTATCCTCACTTATGATATTAACAAGACGAGAAGCATCATTTGTTTGTTTTCAACTTTTATTTTGTGGTGCCCATCAATTTTGGATGTATATATTTTAACTGTTTCTTTAAATATGTCCATATTTGTAATCCTATCTGTAGCATGCGACGTTTTTGTTTTTTCCTTTTATATTTTTATCCTTATCTAACTCCAGTAGTCTAACTTACAGATCTTACCTAAACTTCTTTACATATAATTTAATAAAAGTTGAACCATTACACTTTTTGACCGATCAAATATCATCTACACTCACTAAACTCTCTTTTAGTTAGTTAAAATAAAAAGTGAAAAACTGTTTAAGGACATCCCAAATTTGGACAATAAACGAAAAGAGTGTTGAATATTGAGGTTGCAAAACCAACATGAATGTTTCGCAATCCTTTCTAAAAAAAAAGGGCTAAGATATCATTAAAAACCCGGCTCAAAAGAGGAGGCCGAGCAAAAGCAACAAACTGTATATACTACTCCGTCATATACAAAGGAATGAAACAAGAGCTAAAACAAGACAGAGCTCCAGAACCAAAAATCCAAAAAACTAAATACAATTACATTAATCTAATGCCACACCTAAAATAACAATAACCTTTTTAGGCATGGTAAATTCATGTCTTTGGATACAAGTTAATTGTTTATTTTGCAATTGTCACATTTCCTAATTATATACTCCGTATACTTTTGTTATATATGGGTTTTGCTAATTATAGTACCTTGCGTTCTGGTTAAACATTTCATAGTTAACATATTAACACTTAGTGGACTAATATATTTCATAATTAGACACATTCGATCAATTTAAACATGCATGTAATATGATGTTAAACATGGAAGTTTTGATGTTTATTTAATGTTGTTTAATATTTATAGAATGCTTAATCATAAGCCATGGTCTATGGTTAGCAAAACCTTAGTTTGATTTGCTTATTTTTATTTAGAAATAAATATAGTTAAAACAAAATTTATGTGTATTTTAGGCCGTGACGATAGTAAAATAATAATATTAATGTGTTGTTTGTTTTATTAAAATGTTTTGGGTCTGAATTAGACTATCACATTTTATTGCAAAGAAGTGTCTGAGAAGTTTGAATCTGAATCATATAACGTTGTTTGTTTTTAATCTCGTAAAATATTTGAATGAAGTCAAATTTTGCAATTTAGATATGAAAAACATTGCATTTATTTTTCTAAACTCTCACTAAATGTTTCTAAAATATCAGTTGTATAGTTAAATCAAATCGATAAATGTTTATTATACATATTTTTTGTGTGTTGAAGTCGCAAATTTGTAACACAATTTTCTTACATGTTAGTATAACAAGAAACAAAAAATAAGAAAAAGTCTATTTATATATAATTAAGAAAAAGAAAAAAAAAAAGGTGTAAATATAATTAACGAAAAACAAAATAAAAAAACATAAACATAAATGGAAATAGAAGGGTGTATTTGTTTTTCAAAAAAAATATATATATATCTTACTAACCTCTTACCTCTTACTGAGTCAGAGGCGGTCAGACTTATTATTATTTATTTTTTATTTTTTTTTCCAGACACGATCAGATATATGACATATTACTCATTAAGAAGTGGGGGACTTGTTTTATTACCTCTTAGCCAATAAGAGAGTGGAAGCATGTATTATGATAATCTATTTGATGGTTCATTAACTATGTTAAATTTAGGATAAAAATGTTGTGTTTCATATTTACACAAGTTACTTATTCATCTCATTACAATGGTTTAATAAATAAATTATAGAAATGAATAATTGAAATCATTCTGACAATTATACAAAACCAATTAATATTATTTCATTTAGATTCAGACTTTTTATCCAACTCTTATTATGAAGATGTGGAAGTTAGATTAAGACCCAAAATATCTCAATGAAACAACAACACCTAAGTCATTGAGAGACGATAAGATACTCAAATGGGTAAGACTCAATACATCTTACCGTGTCTTATTGAAAATGAAAAATAAACACCCTAACCTTTACCACCACTTACCGAATCAGAGGTTAAGAGGCTATAAGAGGCTTTTTTTTTTTTTTTTTTTTTTTTTTTTTTTTTCTTAACCACCCTTTTAAGTTAGAGAATCTTCCTTTAACTATATTACTTCATGCTTTATTGATATAGGCCGTCCTCGCATTTTACATGAACTTTGTGATTCACACGCATAATCACTTTTAACTACTGATAACAAATATCCCTTAACTCTTCAACCTATTACTGTTGACCCCCAAAACCACCCCCACTTTATAGATCACATCCTACAACTTATAAACATTCATCGGCTAGTATGGATCCGTTATCCAGATATCAACTTCTTTTCTTTGTCTGTAAGTTCTTTCATTCAACTTATGGTTTGCTCCAAATATCTACTTAACATTCGAATATGACTTCTCGATCTAAACTTAGAGGGGAATTATCCAATAAAGTCCTCAACTGGGAATTGGAAACTCAGACACCTTATAACGTGTTGGGTTATTATCATCAATATGTCACATACCGCAATCAACATTCACTGATCTATGGAGTAATAGTCTTTTCAACTGAGTTATGCATCACATGAGATTTGTTCTTTTATGACCTAATAATCTGAATGAAGTTGTAAGGTATTGATGATCACCCGCATTGTGCACAACAAAAAAATATACACATAAACGCCATATAGACCAATCCCTTGATAAGCAGATCTCCTAATCAGTGATATAACCTAATCTAACATGTATATAAAGGATGTTTATGATTACTTGCTTGATCCTGCAATAACATAAGCTCCTAGACCTTCTTGGTTTGCACATAATTGCCTTCTTATTGATCTTGATGCTTCACACGTTTAACTTAGGGTTTCTTAGGGAGAATCACCGCTTGAGTTGTGGTAGGTATCCACCGGTACTGCACAAGTAGAACTAGGGCTACAAACCTATGCAAGTTGGAGAGTACAAAATCGAGTAACAAGTCGAATAGGTTATTGGACTTAAGGAATCCAATAAAGTCGATCTAGGAATCGACCAAAGGGCTTCGACCCTTTTGGTTCTTGGTTGACCGATCGAACGAAGATGGGAGGGGGATGGAGGTTTGAGGGTTTAGAGGAACGTTATGAATCTGATTAGGAAGCCTTGGTATTTATAGGATACTATGGGATATTATACAATTATGATTCCTCACAATTATCCATAAGTACACAAGTTTGATTAGAAATCAAACTTAACCCCTCCCTTGTTTAGGTAGGTTAGACAAACCACACAAACCCATAGGGTATGTGGTTTTTCCCTTTTAAGTACTTTATATATCTATCCCAGATAAATATATACACTCTGGATAATTACTTTTTTACCCCTCTATGAGAATATCGCCATATTCTCATTTCCTCTTTATTTCGTTCATGTTGTCTGTATTTTCTCATTAACTTAGGTGTTCCATTTAGTGTGCACATGTGTGACTCATCGGCATTTATATGAGTACTAGTTGTGAAAGACATTTTTCTTTGTGCATTATCATTTGAGCAGTCGCATTCAGTTTGTTTAAATGACAAAATTTGAACTTTTAGGTTATTTGGAGGGAATTGTGATTACTTTGAAAAACCTCAAATGTGTTTTTTGAATATATAGGAATTTGGGAATGAGAGTTAAGGTGATTTTAGAGTCCAAGACAAAAATGGTGGAATCAAGTTGGTTAGTGTTGGTGTAGCAAATGATGTGCAGTCGGGATAACGACGTCGGTGCTTCATAGCTCATGAGGCACCACACTACAAAGTGGAAAAGCAAAGCGTGAATAATTTGGGAGGAAGTGAACTTTTGATAACTGATACAATACTGGGTAGAATGCTGGTGAAGGTATTAATAAAAATCCAAAAAATATTTCCGTGTATCAATAAAAAAGCTTCGGTGTAAATATCAACCCCTTGATTTTATTAGTTTGATTAGCTTGTTTTTTTATTTATTTTATATCTACTATAATTATTAGGGGGAAGTCTCAAAATGAATAACTTACATTTTTTTAAAATTAAGTGTATGAATAACTTACTTTCATGATTATCAATACTCGATAGGGCTGTAAACGAACTGGACGAACACGAATGGAGGCTTGTTTATGTTCATTCGTTTAATTTTAACCTGATAAATAAACGGACATGAACGCTTAAACGGACGAATTTTCTTGTTCATGTTCGTTTATTAAGAAAATGAGTTGTTCATGTCCATTTATGTTCATTCATTAAGACGTTAAACGAACATAAACGATCGAACACAAATGAACATAGACAGACAAACAAACATAAACTTTATTTTATTATGCACAATATATTGTTATATAAATGTTGTTTTGTTTAATCAAACAAATTTTAAAATTATACAATTAAAAAATATGATATGCGAACATAAATATATAAATGAACATAAACGAACACACAATCAGACGTTCACGAACATAAATGGATGGACGCGATTTTTGTTCATGTTCACTCATTAAACTAAATGAACGTAAATTATTGTTCATGTTTGTTCATTTAATAAATAAACAAACATAAATAAACTTTTTACCGAATGGTTCATGAAATTTTTACTAAACATTCAGTTCGTTCCTAATACTCAATATGAATAACTTACTCTTATTTATTGATCAATATGAATAATTTTGTTTACGTAACATGGGTATTTTTGCAATTTTGTTGGTGTTGTCAAGTCAACAAAGTTATTTAAATTAATACAATAAATAAGTGTAAGTTATTTAAATTGACAATCATGAAAGTAATTTATTCTTGTTGTAAATTGGAAAAAATAAAATAAATAAATTAAAGTTATTCATGATTTTCAACCTCAATATACTTGTTTATTAACCTTTACATATTGTTGAAAAAGCTCGTTGAGACTTCATACGCTAGTAATTCATATTCATGCACGTTACATGTGTAGCATAAGTATTTAATCCCTGTCGATCAAGTAGAACATAATAACATATACCTAAAATGATAAATTGAAGAGTTCCACTTAAGAACACGAAAGTGACATCTCTCAAAGCCTTTGTATGTGTGTGCTAGCTAGAAGAACATCTAATAAGAAAGATCACATCATCTGCGTATCAAAAGACCTTTTGCAATAAGTGATCGCCTCTAAAATAGAGTCTTCAACATCCAACGATGTATTCTTAGTACAAAACTCTTGTGGGTTTCCATCTTCGGGCTTTTCATTGGAAAAATCACTCGACAAAATACCAAAGCACTTCTTTAGTATTTTCTTAGAGAAATTCCTCCATCTTCTTAGTGTAGTGAAATTCTTTGGATTTTTTGGTGATTTAGTAGTTGAAGATTGCATATAAATAAAGGGAGTGGAGGAATAAGAATAAGCCTTTGAGTTTTGATTAGCAAATGAAGGGACGATTTCTCCATCGAAGAAGATATCACCAGCATCAACAAGAGTATAAGATGATGTTGGTAACACAATGTCAAAGTCGAAATCTTGAGACGATGAAGTTAAGCACACCAAAGAAGAAGGAAGTGATTTGTTTACAAGCCAGTTGGATGAGAAGCTTTCGGTTGCAAGAGTTTGAAAGGTTTCCATTTCTCTAGGGTATATAATACCCTGATATGGTGTCAATTAATGATGAAACCCTCTCTAGGCAAAACTTGTATATCTCTTTAAAAGCAAAACTTGTATATATATACCCCAATATGCAATGGAGAAACAATTGGCATCTAGCTAACCAAGTCCTTACAAGTTATTACAACTAATATTTATGCACGTTGTGATCGTCATCCATATACGTCACACTATTGAACTGTATACATTGAGAAAGAAAATCTCGCGTCGACGAAAAAGCCAACTTTTAAGTGTGTACGTGGTCTACGTACCAATTTTGGAGCTTTAATTAGTAATTGCATTTTATTCTACGCGTAAATATCAGTTCTTATGCATCCTTAGAAAATGATACGTTAATTTTGTAGAATGATATTGTTTCCTTGATTGTCAAAACCTACAATCTGTCAATATATAATATACATGCGTCCCACTAACAGGCCACTATTGGGCTACATACAAAGCTAAGCCACTGTTGGGCTTTATAAACCAATATCCGCTAACAGCCCCCCGCAGTTTGAGCGGGAGTGGAATGAACACTCAAGCTGGATCGAAACTCATCAAACAGGGCCGTAGGCAAGCCTTTGGTAAAGATATCCGCATACTGGTAACGAGATGGAACATGGAGAACACGTACATGACCAGTGGCGACCAAGTCACGAACAAAGTGAATGTCAATCTCAATGTGCTTCGTGCGTTGATGTTGCACGGGATTAGAAGAGAGGTAAACAGCACTCACATTATCACAATAAACAATCGTGGCCGTAGAAAGTGATGTATGGAGCTCACGTAATAGGTTACGCAACCAACAAGTCTCCGCAACAGCATTGGCAACACCCCTATACTCAGCCTCAGCACTCGAACGAGAAATCGTAAACTGGCGCTTGGATGACCAAGAGAGAAGATTGTTGCCAAGGAAAACACAGTAACCAGAAGTGGACCTGCGTGTAGAGGGGCAGCCAGCCCAATCTGCATCTGAATAAGCAATCAAAGAAGATGTCGAAGACGCATAAAGCTGTAATCCATAAGTCAACGTGCCTCGAACATAACGTAGTATCCGCTTGAGAGCAGCTAAATGAGGCTCTCTAGGGTCATGCATAAAAAGACACACCTGCTGAACAGCATAAGATATATCAGGCCTGGTGAAAGTAAGATACTGAAGGGCACCTGCAAGACTGCGATACAAGGTAGGATCAGAAACAGGATCACCATCAGCAGCAAGCTTGGAATCCGTGTCAACTGGAGTACGACATGGATTACAAGTAAGCATACTAGCACGCTCAAGTATCTCTGTGGCATACTTTTGTTGAGACAAAAACATCCCAGCATTAGTACGAGTCACAGAAATACCCAGAAAATAATTAAGAGGGCCAAGATCAGTCATGGAAAACTCTGCATGAAGAGAAGCAATAACCTTCTGTAGAACAGTAGTAGACGATGCCGTCAAAACAATATCATCAACATATAACAATAAGTAAGCAGTATCCGAACCCTGTCGATAAATAAAAAGTGAGGAGTCACACCGACTATGATGAAACCCAACTCGAGCAGCATAAGCAGCAAACCGCTGAAACCAGGCCCGAGGAGCCTGTTTAAGCCCATATAATGATCTCTGCAAAAGACAAACATGATCGGGATGGCGAGGATCCCGAAAGCCAGGAGGCTGATACATATAAACAGTCTCAGATAAGAAACCATGCAGGAATGCATTCTTAACATCAAGCTGATGAATAGGCCAATTTCGAGAAAGAGCAAGACTCAGAACAGTACGTATAGTAGCCGGTTTGACAACCGGACTAAATGTCTCATCAACATCAATACCTGTAAGCTGTGTACTGCCATTCGCCACAAGGCGAGCCTTGTAGCGATTAAGACTACCATCTGCATTATGCTTGTGTCGAAAGAGCCACATACAACGAACAATGTTCGCGTCCGGTGGTCGAGGCACAAGAATCCAAGTATTATTTTTAATCAATGCATTATATTCATCTAACATAGCACTATACCAATTTCGGTTAGTAAACGCATGGGTGTATGACTTGGGAAGTGGTGAAATGGTGGACACATTTAAGGTAAAACGTTGAGTAGGACGGTTAGTACCAACACGAGAGCGAGTGACCATGGGGTGAGTCGACACGGGATTAGGATTGGGATTGGGAGTGGGAGTGGGATGTGGTGCTGGTGAAACAACACCAGTGGATTGGGGCGAAGCGAGTGGCGTACCAGGTTGGTTGGAATTGGGTTTAGGGCTAGGCGTAGTGGGCGGTGTAGTTTGCATGGATGGGGTGGTGGTATGGTTAATAGGCTGGGCAGAGGTTTGTTGTGGCATATGAGGGTGTAAAGTGGTGGTCGTGGGTGGTGTAATGGGAGTGTTAAGTAAATGTTGTTGAATGATATTAGGTGATGTGTCAAGGAAGGTGTATGAAGGTGATGAATTAGGAGTCATAGATCCGTAAGGAAATACCGTCTCATCAAAATTAACATGACGAGAGATGATGATCTTGTTAGTGTTTAGATCAAGACACCTATAGCCACGATGGTTTGTGGGATACCCGAGAAAAATAGCCGGTGTGGCACGCGGTTCGAGCTTGTGATTAGTGTTGATGTGAGGGTAACAAAGGCAACCAAAAACACGAAGGTCCGTGTAGTTTGGTGTGGTTTTGTAAAGGCGAGTATGAGGAATGTCATTGTTGATGGCGGTAGAAGGTATAATGTTTAGGAGATAGGTTGCCATGTGAAGTGCTTCAACCCAAAAGGTTGGTGGTAAGTGTGCTTGAAATAAAAGTGTGCGAATGAGGTTGTTAATGGTACGTATCATCCGTTCAGATTTGCCATTTTGTTGAGATGTTTTAGGACAGGAGAAACGAATGGTAATACCATTAGATGCAAATAATTGGTGTAGGGCATTGTTGTCAAACTCGCCCCCATGATCACATTGCAAAGATTTAATGTCACAATGAAAGTGGTTCTTAACAAAAGCACGAAAATGAATAAATTTTGACAAAGCATCAGACTTATTACGTAAAGGATACACCCATAAATAATGCGAAAAATGATCTAGAAACAAAACATAGTATTTAATACCCGAAATGCTCGGAAGCGGAGAGGTCCATAAATCCGAATGAATAATATCAAAATGAGACTTAACAACTGTCTTAGAAAGCGAAAAAGGAAGTCGCACGTGCTTGCCAAGCTGACAAGCATGACAAAGCACGGGAGACTTAGTCTTATTACATGAAATAAAATTATTAGAAACTAAAGAACGTAACACGTCACTTCCAGGATGACCAAGACGTTGGTGCCACGTGTGTTGACTGACCAGAAAAGCTTGAGGGATTGACTGAGATGTGACTGGATACAAATCACCAGTGCTGTCACATCGGAGCAGAATTTGACGGGTCCAGAAATCCTTCACAGAAAAACCAAACTCATCAAACTCAACGGTACATTTATTTTCACGAACAAACTGACGGACCGAAATTAAATTTTTTACAATATTAGGTGTAATGAGCACATTGTTTAAATGAAGGGTTCGGTATGGAGTGGTCAAAGTGCTATGGCCCGTGTTGGTGACGGGAATAGATTTCCCGTCACCAACATAGACAGATGGATACATACACGAGTTAAAAATAGTACTAAGATTATTAGCAGAGGAGTTAAGATGAGAGGACGCACCAGTGTCCATATTCCAATTAGCATTGGTTGGATCTTGAAGTGTCATGGTGTTGAAAGATTGAGGGAGAGCCGTTTCCTGACCAGGTAGCGTGGACTGTTGAGCCGAACCATGAGCTGTGCTTGTAATAAAAGCTTGTTGTTGAGGAGTTAGCTGCTGTGTGGGCTGCAAATGAAAACCTGGTGGTACAACAGGCCTAGAGCCCAATAAACTGGACTGAGGTAGCTGTTGCGATTGGACTTGGCCTGTTAAGGGTGATATGCCATATTGGGCCAATAAGGTATTTTGGGCCTGGAGAAGCGCTAGTAGCTGTTGTTGTTGTTGTTGTCCACCCAAGTTTAATCCAACCATACCAAGCCCGCTGGACTGTTGAGCCAAACCAGAGGTACGATTGTTATGTTGGCTACCATTTTGTCTTGGGTTTGCGTGATAGGCAGTAGCATGAGAATTACTCCCACGATGTGAATCATGAATGAATTTACAAGTATTACCCCATCGACAAAAACCTCTACCAAAATTACGACACACATCAGTTCTAGTGTCATTGCGAGAGTCACGTTCACGGTTGTTGCGAGATTGTGGACCACGAGTGGTGTTTGTCTCGGCTAGCAAAATCTGTGGGGCACTTGAAGTAGTATTGGTGGACAGAATTGGCGCCTTAGACCGTAGCCGCATCTCCTCAGTCATGACCATCGATCTCACTGTTGCAAGATCAGGAAAGGGATCTTTGTGGGCTATTATTTGTGCGAGACTTCCATACTTTTCACTGAGGCCATTAATGGCATAAGTGACCACATCATCCTCGCTAACATCCGAACCAAGGTCACTTAGTAATGTGACGAGAGAATCAATGTTGGAGAAATATTCATCAGGAGTTTGGCTTCCCATGTTAAGCATACGGAGTTCACCTTTTAAAGCAACCGTACGGGTCCGTTTGTTATCTTGAAATAGTTTTTCAACCTGTTGCCAAGCATCAAGAGCAGTTTTAGGGTTTATTTTAATAAACCGTTTTTGAAGTGAGGGTGATAACGTGAGTATGATCCACGATTTCACGATGGAGTCGGCGAGGAGCCATTCTTCCGTTGGTGGTGTGGGGTTTGAGGTTTCGCCGGTTTTGGCTTCAATGTGCGTTAGGACATTGAAGTTGTTACAGTGAATCTTAAAAAAATAGCACCATGATGAGTAGTTTAACTCATCAAGGTTAAGCTTGACAGGAACAAGGTTTGTGATGTTGTGGACTGCATATAACTTTTCCACAAGTGTGAGGGCAGGAGGTGTTGATGGGGGTGGATTACCGTTTGTCATGATGATGAGATGGAGGTGTCGACTATTAAATCGAGGAGGTGATTTAGGGTTGAAAGGCCGACTGTTAAGTCGATAAAGATGATTTAGGGTTTAGTAAGGATCGGTGGCCTGATACCATGTAGAATGATATTGTTTCCTTGATTGTCAAAACCTACAATCTGTCAATATATAATATACATGCGTCCCACTAACAGGCCACTATTGGGCTACATACAAAGCTAAGCCACTGTTGGGCTTTATAAACCAATATCCGCTAACAAATTTTAGCTTGAGCCTTGAGCCTTTGGCCACCTATTTCCTCTTATCCTACGCGTAGTGTACTTAATTAGTGTTATATATATATTTTAATTTAAAACTCAAGATTAACATTCAGCTATATTTTAATTTAAATTGGAGTAATAAACAATGTGTCAGAGTTGGCTAGCCTGGTTCACATGCCACACGAGTTCATCGCATGGCGTTTTTGTTTTGCAACAAGCATAGCGGATTCAGTACAGTGAGTATAGAAGTTATGAAGTCATGTATATAGCGTACTCTAGCTGTTACAACAGTGTTGGCTAATTTAATAGAATGTGACCTATATATATAAGAGTATCAAATCTGGTCACTGCAGCCAAAAATACTCGATCTGCTCACTACAGCCAAATACTGTAACGAAATAAACCATATATATGAGGTTTTACCCTTTTATGAGAATTGACCTCAAACTAAAATTAACAAAAAATAAAAAAATAAAATAAAAAAAAATCGTGATTTCAAGTATCAAATATACATATTATTAAAGAGGTGCTAACATCACTTGTTTAAGGCAATCTTTAGATGCCACTTTATGACTATAACTTAAACTCGTTGAAATGAGAAATCGATCAAAGATCATGATCACATAACTATGTGCGTACCCAAAGACCTTTTGCAATAAACGATAGCCTCATAGATTGAATCATCGGCATCAAACGGTGTGTTCTTAATAACATGTGAATCGTATACGCTTCCTCCTGCTGAGTCATGGGAAGAATCACTTAGTAATGTCCGGAAACACTTCTTCAATATTTTCTTGGAGGATTTTCTCCATCTTTTTAGAATAGTAAAACGCTTGGAGTATGGGGGTGAATCATGAAGCGCATATGAAGATTGCTTATACATATTAATGGGAGTGGAGGGATAAGACGATGCCATTGAATTTGAGTGATCATCAAGTGAAGTAACTATCTTTCCGTCGTAAAAGATTTCACTAGCATCGACAAGGGTGTAAGCTGATGTGGTGAATGCAATTTTGAAGTCAAAATCTTGCGAAGATGAAGTTATACACACTAAAGAAGAAGGAAGCGACTTATTTACAAGCCAATTATATGAGAAGCTTTCACTTGCAAGGGTTTGAAAGGTCTCCATTATTTTTAGATTATAGCCAAATTTGGTAAAAACTCATAATGAATCTAGCTAGCCAAAGCTTGTATTTATACACACGACCCGAAAATGGACAAACAACTCGTGTTTTTTTTATTTTTCATTTTTTGAAAGGCAAAGATAGTTTTATTAATAAAACTAGCGAGAAGCTACGCTTGCAAAAAAAAAAATAATAAATAAATAAATAAAAAATAAATAAATAAAATAATAATAAAAAAAAAAGATAAAAAAAAAACCTATTCTTGCAACAAGAGAGCCTCCATTGAAACAACCAAACGACACTCTATAAAACACCAAATACTAGCTCACACCTTGACAAACACACGACATTTAGACAAGCACCATGGAATCACTAAACAAAACCTATGAAAAGCCTCTCAATGAGCCCTTGCCACCCAATGGAATCAAATTGACGAGATCACCTAAAGTAAAGCCATACACCTACAGGAAAAACTAAATTAGCCCTCTTAAATCCCGATGAGATCTAATGATGATTGGCTGGAATCTGACAAACAACTCGTGCTAACGTGGGCTTTAGTGTAAACTTATTGCATACGAGCATGGGGGAGGGGGGATAAAGAAGCAATCAAAAGAGACACAATTAGTTTACGTGTATACGGATGTTTCGGTATGTACATGTATGTTACTATACTGATATTAAAGAATTTCTAATAATATCATATTAGAACTAGGAAAGCTTATGATATAAATTTTCTTATAAATGACATAGTAAGTATTTCACATCGTATTCGTCACAAATTTATGATACATAGTCTAAACATTATCTTAGACATCAATGGAGAATATAGGTAATCTAGACATGACTATAGCCATTTTGTTGGTGAACACTATCACACTAGATGTGATAGCGTTGGACTACAAGCTCTTTGATGCTTATGATATAACTCTAGAGGTTAATTACTAAGCCTTGGTTAGGAATTCAAAGTCGATTGTCGGAGGTTATATAACCCTTGTGTATGTTGGCTAGAAGAAACTAACTTCGACTAGAAGTTGGTTTTGATCCGCCTATAAATATAGAGGTCTTGGGCATTTATTTTACACAACTCATGTAGTTTAATTAATTTGGTGATTACGTAAAAGTTAAAAGGTTGAGGTTATTTCTTGTGTGTGTTTACTCTTGTTGTAATTTCAGACCTTTATACCCCCCATGACACCCAAGCAATCTGTGGTCCGCATCGTTCATAATATACAGAGTTAAAATCTAAATTTAACTTATTTTTTTGGGTTAGACTTTGGACAACATATAGTATCACGCTTCGTCTTTATAAATCTTCTAACTCGCGCTCCTGCTATCAACAATCAGGTGGGTCAGATGAATTCTCGTGACGTTTAAGAGGTATCACCATAATACTGAGTGATTTTACAGCAGTTTTTTCAAACATGTGTTAAGAACCATTCCCAATTTTCTATATTTTAATACTGTATACCACTCCTTTACATTAATATGTCAGTTATGAAACAAATCTGAAAGGCCACATTTCACTGTCCTGCCAGGTTAAGCAGCCGCACGACCCGGTAAGATAATCCAAGCTAAGCTACAGTACCGGAATTTAACTGTTACCCCGGATACACTGGCAATCGTGGGGGGGGTTTATCACCTTTCCCAAAGTACAACTATTCGACCCTAATCCTGCGTATCCACGGAATATCTACTTGGGATACCAGACAAATGTGTTATCTGCAATCAGGCACAAGAATCCAATAACCCTTTTGCTTTCAAGGTGTTTAGTTCGCTATGCGCCTGCTTAGTACAGTATCCTCCATTGCAGTTGTGTTTGATCTCTATTTAACTAGCGAAAGACTCACTCACCCTGACGTGCAATGGAATTCATGTGTGATACGGCCCACCTTAATCGCTCATAAATTAGCCTCCATTACATGATAGGCTATTAGCGGTTACACGACAATTACAACTTGGATTGTACGGTTTGACCTATTCAAGGCGTTTACCACTGCATTAATGACACGTTTATGGATCGTGTACACTAATAACCTATCTTTATCGGAGGCTAATTACGAGCGATTATATGGGCCGCTTAATCACCCATACATTCATTAGACTAGACGGTTGCGTGATCTCTACCTATAACAGCGCAGATCATACCAACTGCACCTGCAGATATATACCCATACGAACTAAACACACTTGAGCAAGGCGTTTACTCCGATTGGTCTACACAATTCAACCGTAAAAACCCCATCCTTGGCGCTCTTCACAAGTAGATTATTCGTGATACCAGGCACTTAGGGTCAACTAGTTTTTACTTTCGGAAAGTGACCCGCCACTTCCAAGTGGATACTCCGTAACCATTAAATGGTACCTAGCTACGCTTTGATTATATTACCCTGTTCTGGGCTCCTTAACACCTCCACCAGTGAAATGTCCTTCCATTTTTCATACTTACACTAACAACCTGTGAAGAGTCTATCCATAATGTGAACATATACGAGCAATTCGAACTGGTTCCTTACACAGCTTGAAAACACCCCGCTTTTTTTGTGTAAAATCATCATATTTATGGCTATACGACCATCTTAAACGTAACGAGAATTCTATTGCACCACCGACCACTTTTGACGTAGCAGGACACGCGAGTGCTACAGATTATACAAAGAACAGTATCCTAACTCTGTTCCTGTCAAAAGTCTAACAAAAAGTAGTTAAATTTAAGATTTTAACTGTATATACTCGACATGTCGACCCCATTATATCTTGGGTCTTCTGATGCATCACCCTGCCTGAATGTACACAGAGTCACACACACACCACACAGAAATAACCTCAACTTCTTTAACTTTTACGTAACACCAATTCCCATTAAACTAATGGTCTGGTCAAAATAAACCGCCAGACCCCTACTAGTCTATAGGCGGCATAAACGNAGACTTGACACACATAGAGCTAGTATAGGAATCCAACATAATAGGCTTACCAATTTGAGTTGTAATCAAGCTTAACCCAACCTCCGTATAAGCAACAATTGGAACATTATGTAATTTCAACCATACGGGTGCTGCAGTAACTTCCTCTTTAGCAAGCGTAGTATTAGGGGACCAAACATTCAGGAAAATAGGCATCGAACGAATCAACCATGGCCCTGTCTCTAATACTTTATCCATACCCTCCTTAGTAGAGAATTGAAACAAAAAAAATCCATTATTTAACATAACACGTTCCAATCCAAACTTAGCCCATGTATTCTTAACATAGTTCTCCACTATAGGAAAAGCAAGCCGTTTCCCAATAAAATACCCATAAAGAGTATTAGCAAACCTAGCCGAAACATCCTCAATCACTTTTAAAGGGATTGTGACATGGGCTCCTTCCACCCGCTCCTCATTACGTAGCTCACAAATGTTAATTGATTTATACGCGTTGGTAGATTTAAACATCGAAGCATATGAGAGCTTAAGCCTATTGTGTGAACTAACATCACTAGAAACCATACCTACATCATCACTAATCCCAATCGCAGCAGTAGTAGATTTTTGATTAGAAAACTCCATGACCAGATCGGTAAAATAAGAACACAGAAACAAACCTAAACGAATAATAGAAGAACAAAGGAAAAAAAAACCCTAAGAAAAACCTTACGCCCAGAATTGAATCGTATACCTAACAGGACGTGAGACCCTCATGTAATCAAGACATAGGCGACTCTCATACCAGCAATCACAATCAAACACAACCGAACGAAACGATGTAATCAGTAAGCACTAGCTCTTAGCGAAACCCTAAACTGAATCGAAAACCTACCACGTGAAAGTAAGGCGAATTAAATCTTCTCTTAGTAGTAACGAGACTACAGGAGTAAGAAATTAAAACGGATTAGATCACAGAGTAGAGAGAACGATTGATCGAATTTGGGTGATAGGGAAGATCGCCATTGAAAAAATCGGTTAGGGTTTTTTTTTTTATCGTACTTTAGTATAGCTGTAACAAATATTTGACATGCTATATATGATACATAAATTAACTACATATGTGTTAAATCTTAACATCATGATTAAATTATTTAGATCTCAAGCTTCACTTATTTAGATGTATTAACACTAATTAAGACTTTATTACTTAGGGCATGAACTTTGTTAAAATGTAAAACGCGCCATTTAATTATTTCGTTGCAGATTTAACTGCTCTGTTTTGACATTTCAAAATATCATTATACTAGCCTTTTAGGTCCTTGTCATGGATAATGAAAGGTGGATCTTTTACCCAGAGAGTCACAATGGTGTTACGTTTATGAGTTAACAATCGTTTTCTAAATGCTAATGATCTCAACTAGAATAAAAGTTCAAAATAAAATGCATGAAATAGAAATCGTAAAAGTTGGTGATTGTGATCATTTGGTTTTTGTATTACTTTAGTTTGAGTGTTTGATTTTTCGGTTTGGTAAGGTAAAGCAAGGATTTTTGATATATAACCTATCATTATCATTCTGGTTTCTCCTTTTTAAAGTTGGCCAGCTTCGTTTTTGCTTTTAACGTTTTTCTTCGTGCATGACACCATACGTAATTTGATACAAACTGCATAAACAAGCTACCATAAATCAAACACTTTGTATGCTAATCTTTGAAGACGAGGTTGTCAAACACTTTGAAGACGAGGTTGCCAACCCATTTGATGAGTCTGCTAATCTTTTTGGCGGGGGGCAAGAGTTTGAACAAGAGTATGATGACTATGATGATTATGCGAACCAGGTGTATGATCTTCCCGGTAATTTGGATGCTTTTAATGCCATGTATGGTACCAAGCTTCAAGGCCCTAGGAAGTAATTCATTTCGTTGATTCTTGTTATCATTGAGTTGTGGTTTGATTTCTAATTTTTAGAAATTAGAAAGTATCTTGTTATGTAAGCTTTTAGCCTATGTAACGGGCTGAGATGTGGGACTTAACCCATATCCATTGTATTTAAAAGTTTTTTGGTTAATATATTTACCAGGGTGCAGGATTACTCCCCTTTACCCAAAAAACACTTTGTATCCTGAGAATGGCCAGCCTTAACTAACTAGTTAACATGTAATTTTGATTTAGAAGTCACATATTGGAATGTTTTTGGAATCTTGAGTAAAAGACTTATTTATAGAAGTGTTACCGACACAAATAAAATGTCAGTAATAGTGTTTACTGACCATGTATAGAATAGCAGTAAATATTTTTAATTTTGCAAAATAGGCTATATTATAAAATGTAGGTGTATGTTTTATAAAATCACATATGTTGTTTAAAATAGTAATGTGTTTACTTAGCATAGGATGCTTGCGACCATGGACCATTTTTGAGGGTGAATGTTCATGGAAAGACACAATGAAGGAGTCTGCGGGCATATACTCCTGTTTTCTACTCAACTTCGATTCTGTATAATCTACCAAAAAGCAATTTGAGTGTTCAAAAGATTCCCTACATAATCATTACTAAAATTAGTTAGGTTTTATTGCTTTGTAGATCTTAATGGGATTTGTTTTGAGGGTTTGATTAGAGAGGTTGGTAATGTAAAGATTTTGGTTATAAAAGTCTAAAACATGTTGATTGGTCGAGAGGGTTCTAAAGGTTTGTCAAACTGGTACTATTTCAGGTTCGGTTTTCAAAAGTTGGCCAACTTCGGTTTGGCTTTTAACGTTAACGTTTAGTTTTGTTCTAAGAGCATGTGCAATCGTAACCTGAGTTATTCAATAACTCAGTGTCACGTCAGCGCCACGTCATCTTTAACACAATAACTCAACACCCACAACAATAACTCAACCTTAACTCATAATAACTCAACATTTGGGTCCCATTTTTTTCTTCTTTTCCAATTATTTAAACAAAATACAAATTAAAACAAATTACATTTTATTTAAACAAATCACTAAAAATATAAATGTTAGCTACTTAAAAAAAAAAAAAAAAAAAAAAAAAAAAAAAAAAAAAAACCACAAGGACTGAAAATGTTATTACTTTAAACAAGAAACCACAAGGACTAAACTTTAATATACCGAAAACCACAAGGACTGAAATTTGTAACTTTGCAAATGTTTCTTCTTCTTCTTCGGAGGAAACCTGCAACACACAAAACACACACTGAAACACACACATAACACACACACAAAACCCAACAAAAAACCATTTAAATCGGAAGAAAAACAAGAAAAGAAAAAAGAAACACGCTTAACGTCGCGTTACCACAATAACTCACGTTATAACGCCCAGGTTAACGCAATTTTAACGCAGGAGACGTTGTGGTAACGCAAGTTTAACGCAGGCCACGTGGGCATAACGCCCGGCCTTGCGTTACCATTGCTAATGCTCTAATGAAAAAGATTCATGGATCATGTGATAGATAATTAATATTGTTACAAATGTTGTGCATCTTTTTTGAGTAAAAAGGAACTTCCACCCTGGTAAAATATATTAATTAAAGAAATCATTTAAAGTACAATGCAATGTGGCTGAAACGCCACATTAACCTCAAGCAACCGCTTGACAACCACTAGATCATTTATGGCATGTCATAAATGAACAACTAGATATCAACAACTAGAATCACTACTAAAAACATAAAAAGACATGCAAAACAAATAAACAAATCCAAATATAAGATTACTTCCTCGAACAGCCTTGAAGCTTGAAATCAAACTGATGAAAAGTAACTGTCCATACGATCATTTGGCTCTAACACCTCATCATCACTATCTGAATCAACCACTTCACCCACCTTAGAGAATGGGCTGCCCTTCTTTTTACCATCAGCCACCGAAATAGGTTTACCATTATCATCCACAAGGGTGGCTTTCCCATCAATAATAAGCTTTTCAAGATTCTCAATTTTCTCAACAATAGGAGTGTTTTTCAAATCAACAAGGTTGATATCCTCCACCCAATTATTATTCTTACCTAGGTCATCTCGGGGAGGATCCTTACTACAAGTAGGATCAGTAGTAAGTTCGTTACAAGTAGAACCTACATTAACCATTGGAGAGCCTGTATTCGATTGGACAGAAGGCTGAGACGTTGATGCTCCTCCATTCTTTGGCTTAGTAACCGGCCTATAGTAATACGAAACTTTTGGCTTTTGAAAACGAATCACATCAACCTGACGATTAGTACCCTGAAGCTTACATTTACCTTTCTTCTTATAAGCTTCAACGAAACCCTCTTGATCAACCAACGATTTATCTTTCACAACTGGTTTCACTCTCTTAGGACATCCATCATCATTGTGATCAAATACTTAACATTCTCACATCTTGGTGGCTTCCACTCATATTCAATATCAATTTTTTTCAATGAATGACCTGACCCACTAGGGTAGGGGATAGCAACCACAAGAGAGTCAAGTAAGGCTTCCTTTGACGACACTTCCACAAGGGCCCTAGCATAGGAATTACGACCCCACAACTTAAGGCACATTGAACTCGAATAGGAATCAAGCATGATACGATGACCAATTTGCATTGTAATCAAACTAAGACCAACCTCAGAGTACGCAAGAACTGGAATATAATGTAATTTAACCCAAACAGGAGCTAACGTTATATCATCTTTTGTAAGTTTAGTATTTGAAGTCCAAATATTCAAAAAGATAGAAACCAATCGTATCAACCATGGACCTTCTTGCAACACCCTTTCCATACCCTCTTTGGTTTCAAATTGAAAAAGGAAAAAACCATTATTAAGCATAAGCCTTTGTAAACCAAACTTGGCCCAAGTATTTCTAACGTAATTTTCAACCACCGGGAAAGCGAGTCTCTTACCAATGAAATAATTGTGAACTTATTCATAATGCTTGTAATGCTTATAGACAGATTATTTAAGTTTTATTTATGTTTATTAAGTATGGGTCAAAACGGGTCATGTAATGTTTGGTTCTTCTGTTAGCTCAAAGAGGCTGTTAGGAAATTAGTTAAAATGTTGTGACAGTTATTAGTTAGTAGTTATTTGACAGTTATTGAATGAAACGACACAATGATTCATGTCAACAATCATGTCGGTTCATCAAGTATAAAATGTAATGGGTCGAATCAATTTAATATAGTCCAAGTTTAGTTTTACTGTTACATTGCAATTTTTATTTTTTCACATCCAAATACACAGTCTCATATTTACAATGGTAAACACGAATTACTTGATTGAAAACAACTTGCTTCAATCAAAACCTGTGACGAGATACCAACAGTGGTATCAGAGCCCATGTTCTGATCCATGGGGGGAAGCAGTTGCAAAGAAATCCCAAACACACCCAAAACAAACGCCACTCTTACACATACACAATCCCAAACACCCCACAACAACCCCAACACAAAAAACATATTTCCCCTGAAGGGAAGCAGTTATTGAAAAAGAAAGTTGAAGAAGTTGTCTCATACAACTCCTTGAAAACAAAACCACCAGTGGGATTAGATTACAAACAATTAGGAGAAGAAAACCGTTTATCAAAAAGGGATAAACGAGCACGTTGTTATATCTCCAAAAGGAGGGGCCATGTTTTTTGGAGGTGCACAAACAAAGGAAAAGAAAGCATCAAAGAAGGAAAGAATACAAGTGCTATGGATTATACAACAACAACAACACCACCAGTTTCTGAAGCCTTCAAATACGAACCAGAGCGAGTGCATGTAGATGTGGATTTCATGATAGAAGGTTCAGACAAAGGAAACTGGGACGACATATGGTACGTTAGTAGTGCATATAAAAAGCATATGTGTCCCATGAAACATTTGTTTAAAAGGATGATAAGAAGGTTTAAGGTAGAAGGAACAGAAGAAATGGAGAAAAAGTTCATAGTTTCATATGGTGTAGGAGAAGTAAATGTTGAGACAGATGAGGGAAATTTGGTAATATCAAATGTAATCTTCACACCTGAAGTTACATTAAATGTACTTAGTTTGGATCAGTTGGAAGAACAGGGATATGTAGTGAGCTATGGAAACAATAGGTGTAGGGTGAAGTATATGTTTGACAACATGGAACAAGAAACTGTGCAAGAAAACACCACACTAGAAGAAGATGAAGATACCATTTCTGAAAGCCATAAAAGATTCCTAAATGAATATTTTAAATCGTTGGATTTAAATGAAGAATGTTCTTTGATAAAAAGTATGGAATATTTGAAAATGGAGGAGCAAGAAAGTTGTGACTATATGGACAACGAGTACCTAAGCATGAATGGGACTCTTTATTACATGAAGGTAAACAAGTTCCCAAGGTTTATTGCATTTTTAGATTTATTAAAAATAGATAAACTTGTTTATGGAAATTGGGAAGTGTTGAAACATAAGTTCATGGAATTGCTCGAATGGTTCTATTTGGTTCACATGAAACAAGAGGTGCTAGGGAGATTACCACCAACAATTGGGGTAGTTAAGATTGATTTGTTGGGCTTGTACAAGTTTGTGGAAACATTAGGAGGTTACATGGATGTAACACTTAACAAGAGTAAATTACACCGTTCGTCCTTGTGGTTTGCGTTGACTGGCGTCGTTAGTCCCTTGACCAAAAAAACTGCACCGTTCGTCCTTAACAGGCAAACGTTTGGCGTCGTTAGTCCCTCCCCCACTAATGCTTGTTAAGTGTTGTTACACCTGATGTCCCATGAGGGTATACTAGTCATTTCGCAAACTAAAAGGATGAACGTTGCAATTTTTTTAATACGTTCGTAAGTTCCGTTTTTTTAATACGTTTTCGTCTGCTTTTTTTACGTTTTTGTTCGTTTTTTTCGTCTTCGTCTATTTTTTTACGTTTTCATCCTTTTTTTTCATTTTCGTCTGTTTTTTTAAGTTTTCGTCTGTTTTTTTCGTTTTCGTCTGTTTTTTTACGTTTACGTCCGTTTTTTTACGTTTTTGTCCGTTGTTCTAACATTTTTATACGCTTTCGTCCATTTTTTACGCTGTTATCCATTCTTAACCGCTTTTTTTCGGTTTCGTCTGTATTTTTACGTTTTTCTCCATTTTTTTTACGTTTTCATCCATTTTTTTTCATTTTCGTCTGTATTTTTGCATTTTCCTCCGTTTTTTTACGTTTTCATCCGTTTTTTCATTTTCGTCTGTTTTTTTTACGTTTTTTAAGGTTTTCATCCGCTTTTTTCCTTTTCGTCTGTTTTTTTACGTTTTTGTCCGTGTTTTTTTTCATTTTCGTCTATTTTTTTACGTTGTCGTTCGTTTTTTTACATTTTTATCCGTTTTTTTTGTTTTTGTCTGTTTTTTTACGTTTTCGTTCGTTTTTTTACGTTTTCGCCCATTCTTTTACGTTTTTGTCTTTTGTTCTAACGTTTTTATACGTTTTCGTTCATTTTTTACATTTTCATACGGTTTTATCCACTTCTATCAGTTTTTATACGTTTTATACGGATAAGAATGGATAAAAACGTATGAAGATGTAAAAAATGAACGAAAACGTATGAAAACGTTATAGCAAAAGAGAAAAACGTAAAAGAATGGGTGAAAACGTAAAAAAACGAATGAGAATGAAAAAAAAACAGACAAAAACAAAAAAAAACGAATGATAATGTAAAAAAACGAACGAAAACGTAAAAAAACAAACGAAAAAGAAAAAAACGGACAAAAACGTAAAAAACAGACGAAAACGAAAAAAACGGACAAAAACGTAAAAAATCAGATGAAAACGGAGAAAACGGATGAAAACGTAAAAAACAGACAAAGACGAAAAAAACGGATGAAAACATAAAAAAACGGAAGAAAATGCAAAAATACAAATGGAAACGAAAAAACGGATGAAAACGTAAAAAAACGGATAAAAACGTAAAAAAAAATAGACGAAAACGAAAAAAACAGATGAAAACGTAAAAAAACGGAGGTAAATGAAAAAATTAGTACGAAAACGAAAAAAAACAAATGAAAACGTAAAAAAACGAAAGAAAACGTAAAAATACAGACGAAACCAAAAAAAGGGTTACGAATGGATAAAAACGTAAAAAAAAATGGACGAAAGCGTATGAAAGCGTTAGAACATCGGACAAAAACGTAAAAAAAATTAAAATATAAAAAAAAATGAAAAAGTAAAAGAACGGACGTAAACGTAAAAAAACAGACGAAAACGAAAAAAAAGACGAAAACGTAAAAAAATAGACGAAAACGAAAAAAAACGGATAAAAACGTAAAAAAACGGAGGAAGCCAAAAGAATGGAGCATCAGAAACCATATGACATGGCAGAGATAATGTGACAACCCGCAAATTTTCCGATATGTTCTATTCGGAGAATCGATCAATTACTTTGAGTTTGGAATTGTTTTTGAGATACGAGGCATATTTGTAGTCGTTTCGATTGGAATTAATATTTTGAGAAGAATGACGTTAATTTCGCGTCTCGAATCTATCATTCACTAGCCGAAATGAGTCTTGAACCTCATTTCGTGAAAGATTTCATAAAATTACGCATCTAATCCTTGTGGTTATATTTATCCGGTCGCCCCCTCTAGTTTTTAAAACCATTCATTTGGTTTTACAAGTTTTGGTGCCTATATAAACACAACACATATCAAACTTAGGGTTAACACCCATTTTTCCAAGTCCCAGCCTCCTTCATCTCCTCCCTCTCTTAGGGTTTCCTGCCGCCGACAACATGGTGTCTCCACCACTGTTCACCGCCACTCCCCACCACAATATAACACCAACCACACCTTTATCTCTTCATTATGAACACGGATTGGAGGTGGACGCGCCCTAAACAACCACCACCACCGCGAGTGATATCTCACCGCCACCACCATCATTCACCAAATCTTCTCCTCGTTCTTTCGAGCTATTGCACGCGCTCTAACACGCCACCCAACACCTCCTCTGCTCGCGTTTCAGTCGCGAGTGACCACTACACCTCACTCCTTTCATTGTTTCTGGACTCACGAAGCATTTATTCAACCTTTTCGAGGGTTGGTTTGTTTATTTGTCTTGGTTGCGTTGTGGTTTGAGTCGTACTCGAAGAAGACACCACCGCCGCCTCTCTCTTTTATCTCTCGTCTCAGTTGGGTAAGCTAAACACATCAAGCGAGTTCATTATTTTTCTTTCTGGTTATTTAATTTCGAAACCTTAAACCCGTGTTATTAGTTTTCGTGAATGACAAACCTGATAGAAAGTGGATAACAACTTTTGGATTAAAAACTGTTTTGATTTATTAAATTGTGTGGTAAGGTTCGAAAGAAATGGTGTTTGGATTATGTTATTTGACGTACGGGTCGAATCGGGTCAACCCGATTGACCACGAGTTCGGGGTAAAGATTGATGGTTATATGATTTTTTGGTGGTCTTGTTGAGTTAATCGAGTAGATGAACCCGAAAGGGATCACTTGTCCTTTTGATCTTCAAATCGTAACAGTAAACGAGGGGTTATGTTGGTTTGTTTTAAGCTTATTAAGTTTTCTTTTGTTTTACTTTGGTCTTGGATGAGACAAGGAATCCTTGAAGTTGTGTGTTGTTTATTTCTAGTCGAGTTTGAATTTTTATAAGCTTTTGAGTCGAGTTGTGTCAAGGTGCGTTTGAAAACAAGGACGGTTAGGGTGCATGTAACATGGTAAAATTTTCAAGTGGTGCGTTTGGTTTGATTATGGGCTAACGAGTCTACCTAAACTACTAAGTGTATGTTTGGTTAACAATGAGCCAAAGCTCATTATATATATAGGGTGTATTAGCTTATTTAAATAAGAAAAGTGTAATTGATATAATTTAGGGTGTCGAAATATATATTTAGTTCACTAAGGTGTTTGAGTTATTTGGAAATCGTTGGTACGTTTCGCATATAATTCAGGACTTGGTAATTGATATCAGGCATTATTGGTACTTAACGGACTGATAACAATTGGACAATGGGACTTGTATTGATATCGTTGGACATTGGACATTATAGACTTATTGGACTTGAACCGAATACAATATATTAGACTCTATACGAATTTAATATATTTGATTCGTAACAGATATACAATAAGTAAATAATGGTTAATAATCAATGAATGCTCTTTATGGGTTTTCTAATAAATTGACGGGAAATATTGTTTTAGATAATTGAGTTTATTTAAAGTCTATTGACTTGGAAATGTTATATAAATGGACGCGTCATGCCGAAATTTATAAAACTTTCTAAACTTACACTTTTACTTCTAATCCTTTTTAAGATTATTTTTATAAAACCCGACAAAGAAGTTAAAATGAATAATTCTATTTAATTCTTAAACCCTTTCGTATTAGAATTATTAACTTGCGATTTCCTTATAAAACTTATTGAGACTATTCTAAACTATTTGGGATTATGGGGTAAGTACCGAAACTAACCGATTGACCTATTTTATATCAAATAGTTAATTGTCGTCATTGTCTAGATTTTCTTTAATTAACTTGAGTTTGTTAATATTTCCTGATCTTGTTGATGTCGTTTCCTCTTTGGCATGAGTTGTATGTCGATGTTTATTCCTCTTTGGCGTGAGTTGCATGTCGATGTCTTGTTCATTTGGCGTGAGCTGCATCTTGAGTCTACGTCTTCTTACCACACCACAGGAAACATAAAGCTTTCTTACGAAATCATTGAGACTTAACTTTTTACAAGTAATGATTTGAGTAATCCACGAAAACTATGACACATCGTCCTTTATAGACTTTATTATTGTACGAACTATATTTTGAGATAATCGTATGCGTATTAGGATGTACCATCATGTTCGTACTACTTGGTGCCGTCGTGCCCATCTTTTGGATATCGTTGTGATTAGCTCTAGATGCCAAGTTGTGTCCGTTGTGATCTTTGCATTGTTGTGGCTAAGGTGAGTTCATAGCCCCCCTTTCTTTTAAACAAGTTTTCATAACTATTTTTGGGAGAGAATACATGCTCTTTTAACTAAACTCAATGATTGTTTATTTGATTACATGAACGGTTTGATTAAGATTTGATTGATTAAGATTTGATTGATTGATTGATTGATTGATTTACCGATATACTTGATCTGGATATTCGAATGCGTTATGTGTTTACCTGGTTTATATATGAGAGCTTCCTAGCTCAAACCATTTTCTTGGACCTGCTACTACTTGGTTTTGCTACATGTGTTGGCTAGATAAGGTTAGACGGAAGTAGAGTTGACCTAGAGCTAGGGCGCTTTGACCCTAGTTTGGAATAGACTCTGCTGCGGCCTAGATCTGGGGCAGTAACGGGTGGTTCCTTGTTGTGACCTGGCTAGTGACTGTTGGTTCATCTTTCCTAAGATGATAAATTATTGATTGAGATTGAGATTGAGATTGAGATGGTGATTGTGATGTCTATACCTGCCTCTAGTCACATATAGCACTTAAACTCTTCAGGTCCACAACTGTTTTTATAACTTAAACTCTATGGACTCACCAGCGTAAGCTGACCTTTAGCATGTATTCTCAGGTTTAAGGCGATAGCTCACTATTTGAAGGCGTTTGGCAAGGGGCATGGTCATAGGCGACTCTGATGAACATTTGGGACCGCTTTAACTATTTTATGGGCCTATTTGCGCACTATTTTATATCATGTAAACTTTATGCTTTACATAACAGTTTTTATTCCAAATAAATGAAATAAAAACCATTCTTTGTTCCTTGTGTTGTGATACCAATTTCGTAGCACCCCAATGCAAGTATGCTTCCGCTAGACCCGAATTTTGGGGGTGTTACAGATTGGTATCAGAGCCTAGGTTATACATTGGATAAGATATTGATTGATATGATTGATAATAAGTTGATGAGACATTTGATGGTATTTGTGATGAAATGTTTTTGATATAATTGATGAGTTTGAGGATATAATCATTTTAGTGTGTGCCTTACTTTTGGACATTTCATATCCGCCTATTTTAGCTATTCACCATGAGCATTTCCATATGCTTATGCAAGTATCGCATCTATCACTGAGTTACGCTATTTCCTTGCGTAATCTCATTTCCGAATGCTAATTTTCCACACTAGTCGTAGTATTGGGAATGATTTTGGAATATAAAGGACATATTACTTGCGTAACTAGGCTGAGTATTTCAAAATTCATTGAACCTCGGGTGAATGTAGCCTGATCACCTACATTCAACCAGGGACAGTTGGACATAGCCTGATCACCTATGTCCGGCTCAGAAGTGAATTTTGCAATGCTGAGGGTAGTTACAACAGCATTATATTCGGGTTAGAGTTGCCTTTAGGAATGATAAGTTTTGCGTGCACACACAAGCATTGAACATAACACCTAAGCCTGCACTCACGCGCGACACACTGGCATCACTACATTGCGTAAATCGTAAAGCTTCTAAAACCACTAAACGTCCTCGTTTATGTGGAATTCCTGTTTGTTGCCATTGAGCGTAGTTCGCATTGGGTCGGGTTAGACCCGATTGACATCACTTGAATCCGAGTTGCTTATCGTTATAAGNCAAGCATTGAACATAACACCTAAGCCTGCACTCACGCGCGACACACTGGCATCACTACATTGCGTAAATCGTAAAGCTTCTAAAACCACTAAACGTCCTCGTTTATGTGGAATTCCTGTTTGTTGCCATTGAGCGTAGTTCGCATTGGGTCGGGTTAGACCCGATTGACATCACTTGAATCCGAGTTGCTTATCGTTATAAGCCTCGTCGATCATATTGGAATTTTCGTTTGGATTTGATTCGGTTATGTTTGGATTTGATTTTGGTTATGTTTTGATATGATTTCTGGTTTCGTTTTGATTTGATTTCCGGTTACGTCTTGAGTTGACTTTTGACTATTTTGAATTTGGTTTTGACCATGTTGGATTTGGTATTGGCTATGTTTGGATTTTGACTATTTTATCGTGATTTTGGACCTTGTTCCAAATTTGGATTTGGCATTTAGCCTCGTTTCATTTGGCGATCTAGTCACAGCCGCCTCTACCTCAAGCCTTGTGCTCAATTGATGTGTTTTCTTGACCAATGATGTTTGTTTTCTCAATCGATGATGTTATCTTAATCGATGTTCTTCATTTTCTTAATCTAGGATATTCATTTTCTCAAATCGATGCTATTCAATCAATGTTGTTTTAGTGACGATGTTCAATCGAGGTTGTACTTTCCACCTCCAACCTAAATATCGTGCTGAGTGATGAGACGAAAAGTGTTACGCTTTTAGGGGGTCATTTAAGCCCTAATTCGTATAAATGTGATCAAATATTGCCCTAAATCATTCCTTCTGTCATTTTAGGTACTTTTGAGAGGAATTCTGGAAAACATGCATATTCGGACGTTTTTGGACCATAAAAGTGAAGAAAACGACAAAGTCTCAAAGAAGCTGGAAATTACAACCTGACGGCGTCAGGAGTTACAAGGTGACGCCGTCAGTAAGGATGACAAAAGAGTGGAATTCAATTATCAAACAACAGGCCAGAAAGATTTCAAGAATTTACACCTGACGGCGTCAGGTGTTAGAAGATGTAGGCCGTCACGTGTTAAGTTAAAGAGAGACGACCCAGAGAGTTTTACAAGCTGACCAAGTCCCAAATGGATCTAGGCCATCCGAGAACCCTAATGGCGGCGAGCTGACGGCATCAGGCCCTATAAGCTGACGCCGTCCGAACTTATTTTCTATATATATTTTCCAAATTTTCATTCATTAGGGTGGAACTTTGTGGAGAACTTTTAGGACAAACCCTAAAGATGAATTTTCTGTGACTTTTAGGGTGTAACACCCCCAAAATTCGGGTCTAGCGGAAGCATACATGCATTGGGGTGCTACTAAATTGGTATCATGACACAAGGCACAGAGAATGGTTTTTATTTCATTAATATAAAATAAAGGTTGTCATGTAAGACATAAAGTTTACATGATATAAAAATAGTGCGGAAATAGGCCCATAAAATAATTGTAGTAGTAGTCCCAAATGTTCATCAGAGTCGCCTATGACCATGCCCTTTGCCAAGCGCCTTCAATTAGTGAGCTAACGCCTTAAACCTGAGAATACACGCTAAAGGTCAGCTTACGCTGGTGAGTTCATAGAGTTTAAGTTACAAAAACAGTTTGGGACCTGAAAAGTTTTAGTGCTATGTGTAACTAGAGTAGGTGTAGACTCACAATCACAATCACAATCTCAATCTCAATCTCAATCTCAATCAATCAATCGTTTATCATCTTAGGAAAGATGAATGGTCATAGTGAGCAGGCCTCTCAGCGGTCACTAGTCAGGCTACAGCAAGGAACCACCCAAGACTGCCCCAAATCTAGGCCGCGATAGCGTCTATTCCAAACTAGGGTCAAACGCCCTAGCTCTAGGTCAACGACTACCTCCGTCTACCCTAAAACTAGTCCACACAATAGCAAAACGAAACAGTAGCAGGTCCAAGTAAAACAGTTTGAGCTAGAAAGCTCTCATATAAACAGGCAAGCACATAATGCCTTCAAATACTTAATTCAAATACTTCGATAAATCACTCAATCAATCAATCAATCAATCATTCAATCATTCAACTTAATCAAATCGTTCACGTACTCAAGTAAGCAATCATTGCATTTAGTAAAAGAGCATGTATTCTCCCCCAAAGGTAGTTATGAAAACTTATTTAAAAGAAGGGGGCTATGAACTCACCTTAGCCACAGCAATGCAAGAATCACGACCGACACAACTTGGCATCAAGAGTAAATCACAACAATATCCCAAAGATTGGTACGAAACCGACGAAGTCTTCTATAAGCAAGGCTTATCCCAATACGAACTCCTCAGCGACGAACCAAATCTCCATAAGATAATTACTCCCATTATTACCCAATCTTACGTCGTCAACTCATTCGTTATCCGTTCAATAGTGTTTGTGTTTGCGTTTGGTATCATTGTGTGTGTGTGTGGTGAGAACACGACATATACTCAAGTGAACTCACGCCAATACTTAAACAAGCGAAGCCAACAAGAATCGAGACAAGACTCGAGAATACTCACACCAAGAGGTGAAAAATGTTCGACTTCAATCAAAACGAGTCAAAACTCAATACGAAACTTCCGGGTCGAACTACCTTATCCATCCAAAACAATCATACTTAAATGGTCTACTAGGTCAACCTTATGGTCAAAGTCAAACCTCAAGTAACCAAAACTTAACACGAGAAATCGTACGAATTATTGGATACTTATCGTATTTGCTAATACGATAGCCCAACAATTCCATCAATGTACTTGTTAATTCATAGTTAACTCATACTTAATAAGGATATGGTAAGTCGTAGGATGGGTCATCTATTAATATTCTCCCTCGACACGCTCGTTGCATACTAATTTAATTTAACAATTCAACTAGTTCGTTAATCGTGTCGAGTGATAATATTAATACCAACCAATCCGTAACTCGACACCAAGGTAATCTAAACCTCAAGTTTCCCAAAATGGTAAGTCTCGATAAACGTGTCCTCAAAACGATTAATAACTCGTTAGTAACAAATTAAATACCGTTTCATTTATTATATCCGTAAGACATTAAATAACGTTCTTTTTGTTATTTAACGTTTTCTTAGAAATATAAATTAACGCCTTAACGTCCTTTAATATTTCTTAATAAGAAAACATTATACAACATATTTATCGTCATTTAATATTATTGTTAACTTATAAATATTAAGTAACAATTCTTAAATCGTTAGTTAATATTTAAAGTCAATTTATTATATAAGTGTATCATTAATCGTCTCATTATAATTATATTCCCGAGTTATCTCACGTTTCGAGTCACTTTTATCATGATTCAACTAGTCAAAGTCTAAAATAATAACGTGTCTACTTGGCTTGTCGGGATCACACAAGACTAGGGAGTCTAGGTGACACCCGACACGGCTCGATCCATCACAATCCTATCCTAATCACAAACCAATATTCGTAATCGCAACTCAACCATTTAATCCTACTCCCCGTCAAATCTAATTCCGCAACAACAATACCAATAACCACAATAACACAACTACAATCCCACTTGCCGAGACCCTAGAGGTCTCGGCTCTAACTCCTCAATCAAAACATCAAGAACATTAACAATGACTAGAACTTATAACCACAACAAGAACTCGACCAAACAACAACAACCATTGCCGAGACCTTAGTGGTCTCGGCCTTAGCTCTCGACAACACAATACCACTAACAGGAAAAACAACAACAAGGATACTAACGAGAACCACAATATCTCGACACCATTCCCAAACCGAATCCAAATCTACTCTCGGCTATCGTAACCAACAACTACATCCACACTCCAATTCAAGCCAACTCTCGGCAACAAAACTTCAACCAAACCCAAACCTAGACTAATCCTAATCTATACCCATATCCAAAATTCGAACAACAGACACCACAACAACGAAAACCAATCTTGGCCGTGAGTCTAATACTCACGGCATCATCACATATGACTCGAAAACAACACAACACAAGAACCAAACGATACCAAACACATTTTTAATCTCCTTTTAATTGTTACTCTTTTTGTTATTATTTGAAACCCTCGAAACCCGTGGGTTTGAGGCTCAAACCGACGCACAAAACCCCTCGGAATGGTGGGATAAACCCACTTTCAACCTTCGGTTATCAAGAAACATGAAAGGAGAAAAGTGGTGGTGGATTCGAGATGAAAACTCGAATAAAAGTGGTGTTATGGGTGTTTATACGGTGCGTGTGATAGCTCAATAGAGAGAGGGTGAAAAGATGTGAAGGATGGTGGTGGCGGTGTTGTTATACTCGCGGCGGTGGTGGTGGCCGGAGCTCGCCGGAAAAGAGAGAGAGGTGGGGTGGAGGGAGGTGTCGGCTGAGGGAGAGTGAGGGAGGAAATGAAACCCTAAAATTATAATAGTTGTATTTATATTGGGTAAGGGTGATGTATGGGGACTACTATCAAACCCTAATGCTCCCTCAAGGACTAATCTTGCCAATTCTTTTATATTTTTAACGAATCGAGAACCGGACCAATAAACCGTGTTATAATTATTTCTCGAGCACCCGAAAGTATTTCCATATATTTTAGTTACGTTTTTACATAAACGTTTATTATAAATACGTATAACTTTATTTTTCGTCACCCAAATAATTAATATTCGTGCTTTATCCGTTTTAGAGTCAAATCTCGCGTGAAATATTCAAGACCACATATCAATGACTTACGGATTGCAGATAGGCTTATACATCGAGCAGGATGTCAAAATCCGAAATTTGCGGGTTGTCACAGTCCCACCTCCTTAGAAGAATCGTGTCCTCACGATTCAATTCCAGTTACTCATCAAGTTCTGAAAGAAACAAGCACATACGCATGAGGATTCATCTTCACGTTCACAACGCGAGTTTAGGATCCTTTAGCGAGTTTCGACGAACTCTATCGGTAGGAATGCGACTACATGAAAGTCGTCAAATTCCAAGGTTTAAGATTCCAATAGATCAACAGGGTTCAAACGTTAAGATATTAGAATTTCTCCAAGAGGAACAACAACGGCCTCAATGGCAAGTCATCACTTAGATTGCAGACATAAGAACGTCGCGAATGCTGCTGAGTTCTGACGATAGCTCAAGCGTGTGAGCTACCAATCTGACTCTAGCAAGAATCTGAAAGGATCGATACGACAAGAATTCATAAGGTTTATGTCATCAGGGTTTCTAATCATCCACAAGTAGTGTACATCTCCGTTCCGCCTTCGAACGATCTTCTTGATAGATTACGTACAATTTCAAGATCAGAAAGTTGGGTACCTCCATCTTTATCCCACAAGTCGGCGATCGGCACTCGTGACCATAGAGGGTCTTTTGCAGTGCCGTTGGAAAACCGAAATAGTAGGTAAGAGAGAAATTGACCAACAGGAGTTGAACAGGTTAAGTAGGATTTACCAATAGATACTCAGGTAGATGTCGGGATTCGTTTCCCGAGGTCTAGCTTACGATATAGCGGTAAGATAAAATCGACAAAGGATTTGTGAAACGGCTCATAGGATAATAGGAAAGCAACCTATTGTTTAAAATCGTGGGAAGGTCAAATCTCAATTTTCAGTTTGATTTCATAATCTTGCAGCAAGGCAGTAAAATGTTTTATGAAATCGTCTTATCAAGCTATTTGCAAAATAACTTACAGGGTATCAAGGAAACATTTCACCATTTATAAAATAGTAGTTAGATCAAAATTTTGATATTTAGGATAGTAGCAAGGTTGCATTTAAATCCACAGCATGACAAAAGTATTTTACAAAATCGTCTTGTGAAACAATTTCGTAAAATGGTTAGTGAGATAACAAGAAAAACAGTTATCCTTTATCAAGAAGTGGAAAAAATCAAAATTTTGATTTCTGCGAGATAGCAGCAAAACATCTTGTAATATGGCAATATTTTGTAAATTACTTTTCAAAGCAGTTTCACTATCCAATAAGAGAAGGAGCGAAGATAAACGATATTTCCAAGGGACGAGTGAATGAAATAGGCGGTTGTCCCAAGGATCGTGATTCAAGTTACCTCTCAAGATCTTAAGAATTCTGTTACGTACGAAATCCTTTCGGAGTGGGAGATTTAACAAGTTTAAAGTACAACTCAGTAAGAGGACGTCGATTGCTACAAGCAATCGGTTAGAGTCGATTGACTCGGCATGATACGTACATTAGAGGTGGAAAGTACAACCTCAATTGAACATCCTTGCTAAAACAACATCGATTGAGTAAAATGAATATCCTCAACTAAGAAATGAATAACGTCGATCAAGATAACGAACATCATCGATTAAGGAAGTGAATGTCATCGATTAAGAAAATAAACATCCTTGGTTAAGAAAATCATCACTTGAGTAGCCTACTTCGATGGAATAAACTTTCCCATCCTCGAGCAAAATCACCAAAACCTTAAACCTCGTAACAACTTGATTTTAGCTAAATCTCGCAACTCATCAAACAAGAACTATCACGAGATTCGACCGTGTATCAAGTTGTTAAGAATTAAGAATTTAACGTCGTCGATGATTTGGCTCAATTCAAGAATTGCTCAAAACAACAAATAGGTACTTACGGCTAAAATTCAATATTCATCATACGGTTTCGAGCACAAGCTTAGAGTAGAGGGGACTGTGACTAGATCGCATAATGAAACGAGGCTAAATGCCAAATCACAATTCGAAACGAAATCGAAGATCACAAAATACCATAATCCAAATTCAAAATCCAGAACGTACTCAAAATCAATTCCATCAATATCCGAAAGTCACGTCGAGACTTAGTCGGAGTTCAATCAAAATATACTCAAAATTAAATTCAGACGTATCCAAAGTTAAATCCAACGTAGTCGGAATCAGATCCATAATGATCAGAACCGAATTCAAAATATCGAAATTCCACTTGGGACGAAATCCGGAAATCAATTCAATTACGAAGTTCGAAATCAAATCCATACGTGACCAAAGTCAAATTCAAACCATAGTCCAAACCAAAATCCAATACTTTCAATAAAATCGACGAGGCTCAATACGATAAGCAACTCGGATTCAAATGATGCCAATATGGTCTAGTCGACCCAAGGCGAAAATACGCTCGACGGCGATAGCAGGAATTCCACATAAACGGAGGCGTTTAGTGGTGTTAGAAGTATTNTATTCCTTCCCTCGTCACTCGGAAATACCAATTATCTTTGCTCCTTCCTTATTGGATACTGAAACTGCCTTGAAATTTATTTACAAAATGTTGTCATCTTACAAGATGTTTTACTGCTACTTCCCAAAAATCAAAATTTTGATTCTACCACTACTTGATAAAGGAGAATTGTTTTCCCTGTTATCTCACAAACTATTTTGCGAAATTGTTTCACAAAACGATTTTTATAAAATATTTGTTGCCATACTATGGGTCCAATGCAACCTTGCTACTATCCTAAATATCAAAATTTTGATCTAACTACCATTTTATAAATGGTGAAATGCTTTCTTGATACCCTGTAAGTTATTTTACAAATAGTTTAATAAGACGATTTCATAAAACGTTTTGCTGCCCTGCTACAATATTGTGAAATCAAACTGAAAATCGAGATTTTGACTCTCCTACAATTTATAAATAATGGGTTGTTTTCCTATTATCCTAATAGCTGTTTCACAATTCCTTTTTCGGTTTCTATTCTATTGCTATATCATAAGCTAGACCTTGAAAGTAAATCTCTCACCTCTACCTGAGTCATTATTGTTGATAATCCTACTTAACCTGTCCACCTCCTGCTAGCCAGCGAAATGGTATGGACAACCTTACTCGTCTATACATGAAGAAGATCGATGTGCATCATGTAGTGCTGATTTCTATTCTTTCAGATTAAGACAATCGTCTCACACTCACATTTTATCAACCCCTTCCAAAGGCCATGAGAACATGTTTCGTATCTACTTAATCGAATTTGGCAATAGTTGGGATAGACACCTCCTGTTGGTCAATTTCTCTCTTACCTACTATTTCAGTATTTCAACGGCACTGCAAAAGACCCTCTATGGTCACAAGTGCTGATCGCCGACTTGTTGGATAAAGAAGGAGATACCCGACTTCCTGACCATGAGCCTGTTGACGAAACTACCAAGGAGATTGTTCGAAGTCGAAATAGAGAGGTAAGCTGCTCGTGAATTGTTAGAAACCCTGAAGATGTAAACCTTTTGAATCCTTGTTGGGAGACTTGTCGAAATCATGAGTTCTTATCATATCGATCCTTTCAGATCTTTGCTAGAGTCAGATTGATAGTTCACAGATTTGAGCTACCGTCGGAACTCAGTTGTATTCCTGACCTTTCATATACGGAATTCGAAGAAACGACTTGCCAATGAGGTAGTTGTTATTCCTCTTGGAGAAATTCTGATCTTATAACATTTAAACCTTGTTGACCTATTGGAATCTTGAACCATGGAACTAAACGACTTTCGTAAAGTCGCATCCCTATCGACAAAGCTCGTCGAAACTTGCTAAAAGGTCCTAAGTTCACGTAGGAGATGTGTAGATGAATCCTCGTGCGTATATGTTCATTCTTTCAGACCTTGTCAGGTAACTTGGAATGAATCGTGAGGACACGATTCTTTTTAAGGAGGTGAGGCTGTGACAACCCGCAAATTTTCCGATATGTTCTATTCGGAGAATCGATCAATTACTTTGAGTTTGGAATTGTTTTTGAGATACGAGGCATATTTATAGTCGTTTCGATTGGAATTAATATTTTGAGAAGAATGACGTTAATCTCGCGTCTCGAATCTATCATTCACTAGCCGAAATGAGTCTTGAACCTTATTTCGTGAAAGATTTCATAAAATTACGCATCTAATCCTTGTGGTTATATTTATCCGGTCGCCACCTCTAGTTTTTAAAACCATTCATTTGGTTTTACAAGTTTTGGTGCCTATATAAACACAACACATATAAAACTTAGGGTTAACACCCATTTTTCCAAGTCCCAGCCTCCTTCATCTCCTCCCTCTCTTAGGGTTTCCTGCCGCCGACAACATGGTGTCTCCACCACTATTCACCGCCACTCCCCACCACAATATAACACCAACCACACCTTTATCTCTTCATTATGAACACGGATTGGAGGTGCACGCGCCCTAAACAACCACCACCACCGCGAGTGATATCTCACCGCCACCACCATCATTCACCAAATCTTCTCCTCGTTCTTTCGAGCTATTGCACGCGCTCTAACACGCCACCCAACACCTCCTCTGCTCGCGTTTCAGTCGCGAGTCACCACTACACCTCACTCCTTTCATTGTTTCTGGACTCACGAAGCATTTATTCAACCTTTTCGAGGGTTGGTTTGTTTATTTGTCTTGGTTTCGTTGTGGTATGAGTCGTACTCAAAGAAGACACCACCGCCGCCTCTCTCTTTTCTCTCTCGTCTCAGTTGGGTAAGCTAAACACATCAAGCGAGTTTATTATTTTTCTTTCTGGTTATTTAAATTCGAAACCTTAAACCCGTGTTATTAGTTTTCGTGAATGACAAACCTGATAGAAAGTGGATAACAACTTTTGGATTAAAAACTGTTNTCTATACCTGCCTCTAGTCACATATAACACTTAAACTCTTCAGGTCCACAACTGTTTTTATAACTTAAACTCTATGGACTCACCAGCGTAAGCTGACCTTTAGCATGTATTCTCAGGTTTAAGGCGATAGCTCACTATTTGAAGGCGTTTGGCAAGGGGCATGGTCATAGGCGACTCTGATGAACATTTGGGACCGCTTTAACTATTTTATGGGCCTATTTGCGCACTATTTTATATCATGTAAACTTTATGCTTTACATAACAGTTTTTATTCCAAATAAATGAAATAAAAACCATTCTTTGTTCCTTGTGTTGTGATACCAATTTCGTAGCACCCCAATGCAAGTATGCTTCCGCTAGACCCGAATTTTGGGGGTGTTACAGATAAGCCCATGGGTTGATGCAAGGAAGGCTAACGTGGAAGAAAGGCTTGAAGAAACTCCAAGGAAAAGGAGTAAAACTGCAATGGATGATGTCAACAAGAATGAAGCAAAAATGGAAGAAGGCACAAGCAGCAATGATGATTTTGTTATCATCGTTTGAAACACGAACCAAGGAACACGGATTGCACTACAAGCATTAGGAGGGAGAATGTGAACTTATTCATAATGCTTGTAATGCTTATAGACAGATTATTTAAGTTTTATTTATGTTTATTAAGTATGGGTCAAAACGGGTCATGGAATGTTTGGTTCTTCTGTTAGCCCAAACAGGCCTGTTAGGAAATTAGTTAAAACGTTGTGACAGTTATTAGTTAGTAGTTATTTGACAGTTATTGAATGAAACGACACAATGATTCATGTCAGCAATCATGTCGTTTCATCAAGTATAAAATGTAATGGGTCGAATCATTTTAATATAGTCCAAGTTTAGTTTTACTGTTACATTGCAATTTTTATTTTTTCACATCCAAATACACAGTCTCATATTTACAATGGTAAACACGAATTACTTGATTGAAAACAACTTGCTTCAATCAAAACCTGTGACGAGATACCAACAATAACCATACAACATATTAGCGAATCTAGAACGTATCTCATCGACAGCTTCCACAGGGATGGTGACATTAGCATCCAGCCACACAATTTTCGTTTCACATCTCCGAAATCTTAACGGTCATCTTAGGAGTTTTATCCTTAAACATATCCGCGAAAGATACGGGAGTAGGACCTGATTGAGACCCCTTTTTTTGCTCATTCGTATCACTAGTACTAGGACTAGTCTTGCACTCATCATTAGTCTTTTTCCCATGCACAGTTAAATCACCACTTGCATCATAACCAGGATTAGGACTTAACGCACAATCCGAACCACTACTAGGATTGCTCGAATCATAACCATTTTTCTTTTTCTTCTTCTCCCCTCCTCCACCTTGGTTCTCACTTACCGATGGAAAGTTGGACTCCATTGCAGCAGGATCCAACCATGACCCATTCGAACTATTACCTTGTTTCTTTTTCTTCTTTTCCCCTCCTCCTCCTGAATCTAAAAACCCAGCTTTCATCATAAAAACCCACAAATAAACTAAACAGCAATATGCAACGAACCAATATCAAAAAGAAAAAAACCCTATCGCAAAGTTAGGGTTTTAAACACATGAAGCACACAGCCCTGCCCCATGAATAAAAACGCAACAAGTAATAAGAATGAATGGAAAAGTATGCGATCGTTGAGATATTATGATAATAATCAGTAAACCATGCAAGCAAAGAACAGCAAAAGCGAAGAGCAAATATATAGGAAGTATTAAGTCACCGTCCCACGATTAAATAAGAAATTAGTTTAATATTCAATCAACCCACGAAGTGGAGAAGATTAAAAAAATAAAAGGATTGAAAGATCGATTGTTAGGGAATCGTAGGATTGCGTAATCGTTTTTTGTCACCAGAGGGAAACATACGAATTAAGATGTTGTGCATCTTATCATGGTATATAAAAAGCTAGCTACAAGATAAAATGATGTGTTTTTAAACAGCATATTATACTGTCGCTAGGTAAAATAATTAATATTGGTATAGATGTTGTACATCACATAATTGATTTAGAAAGCGAGCTACAAGAAAAGAAAAAAATTTAGGCGGCAACTTAATTTTGTCACTAAGTAAAAGACTCACCAACTAGTCTCACGCTAACTTGACGCAAAAATGACACTACCACGCTAACTTGACACTACCGACAAAACTAGTCCCACGTTTGCAACACCGACCCTTACTATACAACTATTCTAACCCTAAAACATACAACTACTCCAACACATACATAAAAGAGCGAAAAACTAACACATTAAGATAATGTTCCCCATCCTTTCGTAAAATATTAATAAAAAAAGTTCTTTGAACACCTAGCCGGCCAAGACTAATAAAGTAATCATATTGTTTACACACGCTTGTTAAAATCCACTCTCCCAAGTCCCAACAAATATTGTCCTGTACAAATACGTTTACACTAACAAACAGTTGTGTCACTAACTAAGTTTAAAACGACTGTCACTAAATACATTTTTCGCCAGCAAATATTTGCCATGTGGACACACAGGCCCTAATTCATTTAAGGTTTAACAATGTATGTTAATGTATATGAAGGTGTCTTGCTCGACTATATGTTGTTCTCGTGTGCTAAATTCAGTTATTCAAGCTTTATAGAAGTTCCAATAGTTGATAGACGTCAAGAGAAAATTGAAATTACATATAAAAGAATAATTACCATCAGTGATAAAATTACTAGACGATTATTTTCGCATAGTGGCGATGATGTATAGTAGCGTTAATTTGCGTGTAATTTTTCGTATGTATGTATGTATCTGTGTGAAGTAAATGAGAGTGAATATGGTTAGTAGTTTAAATTGTAATTAAGTATATCAAATATTTAATAGACGGCATTATTTTTTTTATAAGTATGAGTATTTTAGCCAATCAATATTACTTGCAGTAGTATTTTTTAAGTCTTTAAGTTTTAACCAAATGTGAACGGTACATATAAGACGTCGGTATTGTCAATTTAGTTTGTTGATATTTATTCTCATTTCTAAAAGGACACCAAAATTGTTAGGGTTACACAAATCACAAAACCAACAAGCTTGAAATACAAGAAAATAATTCAAGTGTAGTCCATATAACCCACTAATATTCCAGTAAAGACATTCCAGTCCCTTAACTAATTTTCACGTCTTCGATCATTATAGAACCTCCTTATGAACTCCTCAGCAGCCTCGTCCACACGATCATATTCTACCCCTTTAGTTATTAAAGACGGTGAGTCCGTTATCATCATCTTCTCGTCCAATGGGCTCCCGAATTCCAGAAGTGGTGGTGACGTCATACTGGGGCTTTTCAGTATATCGAGAGCCTTGAGAACCGCAGCATTGATTACAATGTCATCACTATAGTCAATTGCCAGTGGCGGGTTAGAAGTGGCAAGATGTTGGAGATCGTTTTTGTGTTTCTTGTGGTAGGAAAACAAAGCGAGTGGGTGACGAGGGGTTTTTCTGCAGCTGAATTCATATTCGCTGCATGGCGAGGTTGGTTTTCCAGTGATTTTGCCTCGTTTGATCATCATGTTAAGATCAGCAATGATTTTTGCTTTTGAAATTCCTTTCTTTAACATGAAGAACATCACACGCATCAATCGCCATAATTTCTTAGAGATTATTGGTAAGTTTTGCTCCATTCTTTCTCTAGGTTTTGGTGTATATATGTTTGATTAGAGAGACCAGGGAGACCTTTTGTTCTTAATTTCTGATCAAATGAGGAGGTAAAAGAGTGGTATTTAAAGGATTGAAATAAAAGTTGCATGTAAAGAAAAAGCTAAAAAGAAAGCCACTTTAGAAAGCAGTGTTGACTCCTATAAACAAAAGTTGGTCATTATTGAGAGGGTGTTTTGCATGTTGAAAACAAACTACTAAAATATACAATGCTTCTGTGTTATAAGGATATTGAACTATGACGTTGTTACATTACTTGTTTGTCATTCAGAGTTGAAATGGTTTGTTCTAGATTTAGTTTGGTATCGGTTAAGGAAAAATGGAGACAGCCACATCATTTGGTATGTCCTTTGCAAAATTTTAGCATAAGGATATTGGTAATTTTCTATGTATGTCATCAACTATTATTTTAGGTATTTTTTATTTACTATAGACTAAAGCTAACTTTTGTTAAACACGAATATAAGTTAGGAGGTACGGAATGCACATTCGTTTGAGTTAACACGATTTTGACCATAACAAGAACTAAGGATCAAGGGAGCTAAACCTCCTAGCCAGGTCAAGGGGCAGCGCCCAATGCATGGACCAACACGAGTGTTGGTTCCAGCCAAAACTCAAGAGTTGTGCTTGTTAGCCAATCAACCTAAACGATCTTGATAACCAGCACCAAAGGTTTTGCCTAGTTTTCCAGCCAAAACTCAAGAGTTGTGTGTGTTGACCAACTAACATGACTGTTGGTTCCTATAAGTGCTTTAATTGGAATAAATGCCTACTTATATTACAAAATATATTGGTTTCATTTTAAGTGTTGAGAATTCAAATAATCTCTTTGTTTTGCTTAGTTTTCTTTGCCAAGAAATTGACTGTATAGATTATCTTTTTCCAATATAGATTTCATGTAACTCAAACAATAAGAGCGAGATTTTATATTTAGAAAATGAATTATACACGATTTAATCAATTAGTAAGGATTATCACCACTTAATCCCTAAATCTATCAAAGGATAATAATAGAGCTATGATTTGCGAAATTGCATTTTCATGTTTAATGGTATCGGCATTATATGTTATAAGAGTATAAACGTGATAAAATTTACTTCGTTGTTGATTAAAGGCTAGCTATGAGTTTCGATATCTTTAACAAAATGTACTTCACATAGTATTTCCTTCCTTGTCATGGAAGGCGAAAGGCGAGTTTTTTACCCATGCCGTTGGCGTATCACGGTGTGACATTAAAGTTTAGTAATCGTCTTTCAAACACTACGAAAGATGCTAGCAACTAAAACGAAAATTCAAAGAAAAAGAATATGCATGATGAAACAGAAATAAGAAAAGTTGGCGATCGCTAACAAAACCATCTAAACATAGAAAGACGCAATGCAGGAGGCTTCGAGCACACAGCTTCTAGTTTCACCAAAAAAACAATGCTAATAATCAAGAGCGGTTTTCATGATTATTATAAACATGGATTTAATTTGTTTGTTTCTTTTGAGGGTTACTTTAATACGAGTGTTTGATAAAGTTTGTTAACGTTGCTATAATCATTTGTGCTTCTCCTTTAATAAAGCTTATTCACAGTGGATTAGCGATTATTTCATGAGCTAGTTTTGGGCGATTCCAAAATTTTGGGTTTTTGCTTTCTTTGACCGGTACATCTAAGCAATATAAACTAATGAGTAAATTTCTAGTCTTTCACTAGCTAGCAAGATTCTTGTACGTTGCTCATAGTCATAGTGTATTTAACTAAGATAAGAAACTTGAGAAACTAAAGAAGTGAACATTTCCTGTCATGAACTTAAATACTAGCTAGAGAAAACCAACAGAATCCGTTAAGCAAATGGCCATATATAAGTAAATCAAACAATAAACATAAAGTTTACGTATGCAAAAAGTTTAACGACCATGAAAGCTAAAACATTTGCTTGTAAACAAAATCTAGGTATTCCTTCTTGAGTTCAATCTCAGCAAAAGGTGCAGCTTGGTTTTCTTCGAGCCACTTGGTCGTCTCAGCAATGGCTTTCCCCGCTTTCTCAGCAATGGTTTTATTCAAGAAGCTTACCTCATTGATCTTATTCTTCATTTTGTATAAGCAATCCTCTATAGCATTCTGGGCATCCACTTTCTTCTTGTATTCTTCGTCCTCGTATTTGTACTTCTGGGCATCTTTAACCATCTTTTCAATATCATCCTTGGATAGTCTTCCATTGGTAATTGTCAGTTTCTCCATCTTACCAGTTGATACTATACCGGCGGTAACTGTGAGAATATTATTGGCATCTACTTCAAAGCTTACCAAAATTGAAGAGACTCCTTTGGGAGCAAGTGGTATCCCAGGAATTGGGAAACTTCCCAATAAATTGTTATCTGTAGATCTGGATCTTTCACCTTGATACACCATAATATCCAAGCTAGATTGTGTTGAGGTCCTTTCGGATCTTGGATCAATCATGGATGAATATGTATGAGTATGCACACGAATTGTGCCGTGACTCTTTGTTTGTAACAGAGGGTGGGAGTTTTATAGATAAACACACGTTTTATTATTATTAACCACCCTCTGTTATAAACAAAGAGTCACTACACAATTCATGTGCATACTCTTACATATTCATCCATGATTGATCCAAGATCCAAAAGGACCTCAATATGGTATCAGAGCATGATGGTTAACGTGGATCGAGCATTGCAGTCCAGAAAGTTATCGCCTATGAAGAACAAGAAAAATCCGAAAAACATAGCATGAAGAAGAATCATGGAAGACGACCCAGTTTGGGCAGAAATGCAAGTAGAACAAAGAAAAGAAAGAAGATCATGTTATTTGCAAGATGATACATTCCAGAAAGGTGTCTTACGCATATATGGTGGAATAAGACACGGCAAGACACGGCAAGAGAAGGAGTACATAGGTATGATGAAAGTTACTATGAGGGAACACAAAGATCCAAGCAGATAAGCCAAAGAAAGAGGTGGTTTGAGAATAGGCCTTGTAAACAAAGTCCACCAGGTTTTGCAGGGGGATAGGTGTTGAAATAGAGAATGATTTGAAAAGGATATGTACAAGGACGATGATCAAGAAGATTATCCATGGAACGATTAAAGGCAACTAAACATGAAAGAAAGGACAAGTAACAAGGCGATCAAATATAGAAGAAGTAAAGAAGGAACGAGACTGCAAATCAAAGATGGACAAGAACAGAGTTAAGATTCTGATGTGCATACTCATACTTTTCAATATGATGTTCATCCATGATTGATCCAAGATCCGTAGGACCTCAACATGGTATCAGAGCCATAATCTCGTTACTCACTCGAATAAAAAACGTTTTAACGAGAACAAAAGAAACCAAACAACACAGATGCTGAACTTTTGTTTTAGAAAGAAAGTAACACGCAACGCATAAAATTAGAACACGTTGCCTGGATAACTAGGACGCAAGGAAGGAAGTGCACGTCCATACTTGTGGGAAATTGCAAACGAGAAGTGGCACCAAACGTAGTGGTGACCAAAGTTGGTTGTGTTGGGTGTTTGATGTACACGGCAAAAAAGAGGAAGGAGATCACACAAGTTTTCTTTCCAGAAACTTTGCTTGTGATTAGAACCACACTACAACAAACCGAGATCCACTGTTGTTTACAACGCAACAGGAAGGAAAGAAAGACCCATTTGCCATTGGTTAACGCGGCAAATTGGAAGGAAAGGACGTCAGGAACGAAAAGACCCACGGTTGCATACTTAACGCAACACGTTGGATAGGAAAGGTTGCTTGGACAAGAAAAAGGTACCGAGAAGAATAGAAAACAATCTTAGAATTGTTTGGGTGCACGCTAACAATACAAGAACAACAACAACCAAGGAAAACAATCTGATCAATTGTTCGTTAAAAATACCGAGTGGTTTTGTTGTGGGAACATACGGTGTGGAACAAGAAAATAGACGAAAGGAAGTGTATTGTGGAACGCGTAAGATTAGGAACAAGCAACGGAGACGACAAGGACATAAGCACATCGCAAGCCTTGTTTAGAAGACGTACTACTATTGATAGTATTAGAAGAAAGAAACAAACAAAACCGTTTGTTTGATTTAATACCGTAGGGTATTTTTTAGGCACTTTGTGATCACAAGAGATTTGAATCAAGAGAAAACAACAAGCAACAAAAACCTTGTTGTTTACCGAAAGTATTTGGATACTTTGGAGGGAAGCCGAGACAAAGAAAGAAGTCTAGGGCACGTTAGGTTTTCAATTCGACACAAAGGAAAGCAAGGAACAACGTGGTGAAGGCGTGGTAATAGGAAAGCAATTCGACAACAAACATCAAGGGGTGTACGTGAATTAGCTTTGGTGAACAAGGGAAAGAAAGGCAATAGTTGGTATAATTCTAGTACCAACTTAAAGGGAATACGTTTGTGTTGAAACACAACAACGAGGTCACAACAAATTCGAACTTTGGATTTCATTTTACATTTACATAGTATAGATACTTGTTTATACTATTAGGAAATCCCGAGAACTATATATTGATCCCGTTATACTAGGATTCCCGGATAACTATTTCTGTTCCCGTAGTATTAAGTGATACCACACTAGTTAGAATTCTTATACAAATAGAAGGTGAAGATTATAAACACCTTTAAGATGGCCGGTGACGACGCGAATAACACTAATAACAATGTAGTGAAACCCGTAACACCTATTGCACAATACCAATGCCCTAAACTAAAAACCACAAACTACACGGTTTGGGCTATTCAAATTAAGGTTATATTAGAAGCACATGGTTTATGGGAGACGATAGAGCCTAAGGAAAACGCACAAGTAGATGATAAGAAAGATAAGACAACTATTGCCCTCTTATATCAAGCGTTGATCGAAGATGTGATCTTACAAGTAGCAAGTTGTAAAACGGCTAAGGAATTATGGGAATCGTTGAAAAGGAGACACGTTGGAGAAGAGAAAGTGCAACAAGCACGGTTACAATCATTGATGATTGGATTTCATGCCCTTCAGATGAAGGAAGATGAAACGGTGGATGCATTTGCGAACAAACTAAATGGTTACGCCACGAAGGCTAAAGAATTAGGAAAGACCATGGATGAATCACTTTTAGTTAGAAAACTATTAGATTCCACACCAGAGAGATTCATTTAGATAGTAGCATCCATAGAACAAACAAACGATCTCGATAGTATTACCTTAGATGAGATCGCGGGAAAACTTAAGGCATTCGAGGAAAGGATAAAACTCCAAAAGGGAGGTCAAGTAGAAAGCCAGGATAATTTATTATTCGCATAAGGCGAACACTCTAAAAATGGAAAACGTTTTACAAAACGTAGAAGTAGATCAAACTACTCACGAGGGAACTGGCAAGATAATAAGAATAAGGATAACTCGAATGGAGAAAACTCAACTCACAAAGATAAGTCAAATATAGGTAGACGTGAGTGGGATATAAGGAAAGCAAAATGTTTCAACTGCGGGAAACAAGGAAATATTAAGAAAGACTGCAGAAAACCATCAACAACCCAGGAACAGTCAAACCTTATCTTAGAAGACGATGAACCATCACTGTTAATGACTACACCAAACTGAACACAAAGAAGTACTGTTAAATGAAGGACAAATACAACCCGGAAAGTATGCTAAACAGATGCTAGCATATGGTATTTAGATAATGGTGCAAGTAACCATATGACAGGAACCAAGAGTCATTTTAAGGATATTGACGAAAGCATCACTGGACGCGTTCGTTTTGGAGATGGATCGTATGTGGAGATAAAGGGTAGAGGTTCAATACTATTAGGATGTAGAAATAAGGAACAAAAGATTGTGTCGGACGTTTACTACATTCCAAACCTCAAGAGCAACATACTTAGTCTAGGACAACTTACCGAGATAGGGTGCAAGATCATCATGGATGGAAGCAAACTGACTTTGTATGATAAGAATAAGAAATTATTGATGAAGGTAGGAAGATCAAAGAATCGACTGTACAGTATTAGACTACAAATAGAGGCACCTATATGTCTCTTAGCAAACGTAGATAACCAAGCATGGTTATGGCATGCTAGATTAGGTCATCCGAACTTTGACGCATTAGACAAGATGACAAGGAAAGGTCTAGTAAATGGAATACCAAGAATAAATCATGCAGGACAAATCTGTGACGCATGTTTATTAGGGAAACACATTAGAACACCATTTCCACACAAAACTAAATTCAGATCAAAGAACCCATTGGACTTAGTATATGGAGATCTCTGTGGTCCCATAAGTCCAGCCACACACTCTGGAAAAAAGCTCATCTTCTTATTGATAGATGACTGCACACGTTTCATGTGGGCCTACTTTCTAACATCGAAAGATCAGGCATTTAGCACATTTAAGGAATTTAGACAGAAGATTGAAATGGAGTTGAAGTTGAAATTAAAGATGCTAAGAATAGATAGAGGTGGTGAATTTACATCAAATGAGTTCACCAAATACTGTAAGGAAAATGGTATAGCAAGACAGCTGACAGCACCATACTCACCACAACAAAATGGAGTAGTGGAGAGAAGAAATAGGACAGTGTTATCAACAAATAGGAGTATGATGAAAGCGATGAAGTTACCCTTAACTTTTTGGGCGGAAGCAGTCAAACACGCCATTTACATACTCAACAGGGTACCTACGAAAGCCCTGGAAGATACGACACCATATGAAGCCCTCTACAAAAGAAAACCGGATCTGGAATACCTAAGAATATTCGGATGCACAGCTTATGCTAAGATAACGATACCTCACTTGAAGAAGTTAGATGACAGAAGCATACCGATGGTTTATTTAGGAGTAGAGGAAGGATCAAAAGCATGTAGGCTATATGATCCAATAAGGAAAAAGAAACATGTTAGTAGGGACGTAAAGTTTATGGAAACGAAACCGTGGGATTGGGATAAAAGTGAAGAGGATACAAGTACACAAGACACATTTTGGGCTAGTTTTGTGGTAGACGAAGTTGACAATGAAAATCCCATACAAGTCAACGTAGAAAACAATGACAATTTGTATCCATTACCGGATCCAACATCAGATCCAGACTCACCAATCACACCACCAACATACAATTATGACCCTAACTCAGAAGAGGAAGAAGAAGCTACTTTTAGCTCATTAGGAAGCTCAGATCAGAGATATGATCATAGACCAGTACGAGGTTTAAGAGGTTTAGCAGAAATCTATGAAACTGCACAACAAGTAGAAGCACCCAGTTTATTCATCACAGAAGAAGAACCTCGTAATTATAAGGAAGCATCTAAAGATAAGAAATGGATTGAGGCCATGGAAATTGAATTAGATTCAATCAACAAAAACAATACATGGACTCTTACTACATTGCCAACAAATCAGAAGGCAATAGGACTCAAATGGGTTTATAAGACCAAAAGAGATGCTAAAGGAAAGATCATTAAGTATAATGCAAGATTAGTAGCAAAAGGTTATGTATAAGAACAAGGAATAGACTTCGATAAAGTGTTTGCACCAGTTGCTAGGATAGAGACAGTTCGTCTAATATTGGCACTAGCAGCATATCATGGTTGGCAAGTACATAACTTAGATGTAAAATCAGCATTTTTACATGGAGAATTGAAGGAAGAAGTCTACGTTACACAACCTGAAGGTTTTATTCAAAAAGGAAACTTAGGAAAAGTATACAAGCTAACTAAAGATTTGTATGGCTTAAGACAAGCACCGAGAGCTTGGAATGTGAAGCTTGATCAAACCTTGAAGTCATTGGAATTTAAGAAGTGTAATCTCGAACAAGCAGTTTATATACAAAGAGAAGCAAGACTTCTACACTGATAGTTGGAGTATATGTAGATGATTTGATAATCACGGGAACTCCAAAGAAGGAAATAGACTTGTTCAAATCCCAGATGAAAGACAAATTTGAAATGAGTGACAGAGGGTTACTAGCTTATTACCTTGGCATAGAAGTTACACAGACAGGAGGAGAGATTACAATCAAGCAAACAGGATACATTAATAAGATTTTTGAAAGATACAAGTATGACGGACAGTAATGATACGAAGATACCTATGGATCCCGGCACTAAGTTGGTCAAGGCGGAAGATGGAGAATCAGTTGACGCAACTTACTACTGAAGCTTAATTGGAAGCCTTAGGTACTTACTGCATACAAGACCAGATCTTAGTTACTTAGTCGGACTACTCAGCAGATTTATGCAAGACCCGAAAGATCATCACTTGAAGGCAATGAAACAAGTAATCCGATATATCAAAGGAACAAAGAAGCATTGGATAATATACAAGAAAGAAGGCGGCTGCAAGATTACAGGTTACAGCGATAGTAGTTATGGAATCAACACCGATCAAGGAAAAGGAACTACTGGAATCGTATTTTACTTTGGAGAGTCACCTATTACCTGGAGTACTCAGAAGCAACCTACAGTGGCACTATCATCATGTGAATCAGAATTCATGGCAGCTACTGGAGCAGCATGTCAAGCTTTGTGGTTAAAACGACTACTTAGTGAATTGACTGGATGGCAAGAAAAGAGGATAACGCTTAGAGTTGACAACATATCAGCTATAGCACTCGTGAAGAACCCAGTATTTCATGGAAGGAGCAAGCACATAGACATTCGCTATCATTTCATTCGGGAATGTGTAGAGAACGGTCATATCAATGTAGAACACGTTAGTGGAGAACTACAAAGGGCGGACATCTTAACGAAAGCCTTACCAAGACTGAAGTTTGTGACTATGCGACAAATGCTCGGAGTTCAAGACTTAGGTCGAAACAACGATCAAGATTAAGGAGGAGAATGAAAGACAATAATCTCGATATTGCTTCTTTCTAAACTCGAAGGACCAAAGTCTTTAAAAAGGAACTTAATAACCGTATGTTATTTAAGTTAGTTATAATGTAAATTCTGTAAAAATGAAAGGGTGTGTCGTTTGACATTCAACCCTTTGAATCAATGCAATGGTTCAGTCACAACCATTCGCAAACTATAAGTACTCGAAACTATGTAACGTTTGAAAGTTTAGAACGATAATAGTTATTCAGATTTATTTACTTGCAATTTCAATATCAACTCTCACATATTTGGGACTAACAGATTGGTTGTCCTTAGTAGTAAAATACTTTCTGGATTTACACGTAGGAATTTGAGTGTTTCGGGGAATTACAACAGAAAATACTTCTCCAATCGTTTCGACACCAAGTGACAAAGGAGTTATATCCAACAGCAACAAATCTTCAACACTCTTGTCACTAATTCCGCTAAACTTTGCAGCCATAATGGCTACACCGTATGCAACGGCCTCATCAGGGTGTACACTCTTGCATAACTCTTTGCCATCGAAATATTCCTGCAACATACATTGAACCTTAGGTATCCTAGAAGATCCCCCAACAAGAATCACTTGGTCTATACATGATCTTTTCATCTTAGCATCGCTTAAACACATTTCTACAATCTTGATGCACTTATTAAATGAATCCATGTTCAACTCTTCAAATTTAGCCCGACTAAATTTGATAGAAAAGTCAATTCCCTCATGCAAGCAATCCAATTCGATTGATGTCAGACTAATACATGAGAGAACCTTTTTTGCCTTCTCACAAGCAGATCTCAATCTCCCTAGTGCTCTTTGGTTCCCTGTCAAGTCTTTATTCCATTTTCTTTTGAATTCCCGAGCACAATGATCCACCATTCGGTTATCGAAATCCTCACCTCCTAAATGAGTGTCACCATTGACAGCTTTCACCTCAAAGATACCCCCTTCCTCGATGGTCGTTATAGATACATCAAAAGTTCCACCACCCAAATCAAAGACGAGCACATTTATCTTGCCGTTAATATCTGACTTATTGTCTAGACCATATGCAATTGCAGCTGCTTGAGGCTCATTAATCATCCGAACGACATTTAACCCAGAAATCGTGCCTGCATCCTTTGTGGATTGACGCTGTGAGTCATTAAAATAACCTGGGAGGGTTATCACAGCATTTTTCACAACTTCCCCCAGATACATCTCGGCAGTTTGTTTCATCTTGACAAGAACCATCGATGAAATCTCTTCTGCCAGAAATTCCTTCTTTTGACCTTTGTACGTAACAACAATCTTTGGTGTGTCATGGGACCCTTCGATGACCCTAAAAGGCCACAGCTTCATGTCTTGCTGCACTTGGGACTCACTGAATTTCCTTCCAATCAACCTCTTAGCGTCTGAAAACAAAAGGTCAGTTTTGTAAAGTGAAAGCCGTACCTATATCGAGAGAGATTTTATTTTCAAAATGAATTGTAGCATGACAAGATACTTTGGATATGATGCTATTTATAACTTCATGTAACATGCACCAAAATATGCAAATAAACATCATGTAGATACCAAGGGCTTGTAGCCTAGAAGTACCCATGAGATGCTCACTACTACAAAAAGTACTTTAGAGACCTGTTCACAACCAAATGAAGACCGGTTTATCGTTCGGTCTATATGAGGGGGGCTCTCCATGTGAAATCAAATCGAGACCGGTTTATAAACGGGTCTAGATTTAGTTTTTGGGACCGGTTTGATGATTAAAACACGTCTTGGAAACATAATCTGGACCGGTTATTTCTATAAAAACTTGTCTATCTTATTTTTGAAAAAAATAAAATAAATTGGGGCTGTTTGGAATTGGTTAGTAAGCAATCCCAAACAACCCCCATTAGTGTATTCAATAAGCAATCCAGTAGCCCTAACTGTAAAGTCTCTCAACACATCTGTAAACATGTCGTAAAATTAAAAAACAGCATTCTCTCAACACATCTGTAAAGTCTCAGTAGCCCTAACTTTTGCTACCATATGTGACTTAATCTTAGATAACTACCCGATTCCTCATATTAGATAGCAAACCCGTTGAATTGGAAATTTGAATAAAAGTAAAATCATTAAACATATTATTCATGGCATCAACTAAATACCTCTTATAACTAATAGGAAGATCAAATGGCAAAAAACCCAAGCATACACATCTAGGCAGTAACCCAAAACCAATAATAGGATATACTTTCTATGAAAATCATATACTTACATATGTCTTATCGAGAGAAAAGTGGGTTTCAAGTTTGTCATTTCACAGCAGCAGTACCGACCACCAAGAGCTCGGAAACCTTTCAAATTTCAGTGTTGCCACTGCCATAAAGTGCAGCATTACTGAGCCACCCCTGTCCCCTTGAACAAAATCATCACAAAGAAAACCTTTGCAAGTAATGTTTTACAGAGTATGAAAACTAATGTTAAGAACTTCTATACCCATATCACATATGTCAAGTTGTACTTCAATGAACACGCACATCAGAAAATTTACCACTTAGTTTGTTGCCTTCTGCCTATGTATTAGCTTGCTATTAGAGTGTATGAAATACAATAAATGAAAAGCAGTAATGTTTTACAGAGTATGAAAACTAATGTTAAAAACTATTGTGCTCTGAATTCTTCAACATCAGTAGAACAACATGTATTTTCAAAGCCTTGTCACATGATCAATTACAGTTAAAAATAATTAAATAAAACCCTTGGCTTTTTATAAATGCATCTAACATATATAACCCAGTTTGAAAGGTTTACACATGGAAACAATTACATTTAGTTTTAATCCTTTTATCATAAATCAATTTGTTTCACTAATCTGATTAAAATACCTTCATTTTGTTATCAAATTTTACATAAATTCTTCATCCAACTAACCTTTAGTCAAATAACCCTACATTTGAATAGACAAAGAAATATAAAAATAAGTAAAATAGATTATAAATTCGAAAATAATACATATAAAAGTACTTTGTGCTTTCCGAGAAGAAGGGTGAAACTGATGTCTGTGTTCGCCAAGAAGAAGACAAGATGAGATGGTGAGGTGGAGTGGCCAAAACTGTTGAGATGGGGGGTTAGCGCTCAGTGGTAGATGAGGGTTAGGGTTAGATTTGGTGGTTTGATGATGGTGATTGTGGTGGTGGGGGTTTGGTGGCTGGAGCAATTGAGCAAGTATGGAGAAGAAGGTTTGGGACTTATTAGGGGTTGGTTGTGTTAAGAGGGAATGTAAATTTTAGATGAAAATTCAAGTTTTCAAGTCCCGCCATACATAATTGATAGACCGGTGTTAGATTAAAAAAGGGTCTTTGTTGGTAAAGCAAACATAGACGTGTTTTTAAGTTAGTAACGGGTCTGGATAGTTTTCTTTACAGACCGTTCTTTACCATATAATCCGGTCTTGATATATTTTACCAATGGAGACCTGTTTAAACTAAAGAAACTGGCCTTGATTTTAATTTTTTGGACGGAGGGGTAAGTTGAGACCTGGTCTTTTGACAAAGGGTCTCCATGTGAGGGTCTCTATTCCTATTTATGTAGTAGTGCATGGGAACAAAGGATTGTCACCTTCCTTGTCCCAATTTCCTCTCTAATTGTGTTTTTTAGTGAGGGGATGAGATATGCTTCGGTTTTGGGGCTATTTATAGGCCTAGGAACACACTTGGGGACCAAGGAATGGATTGTGATTGGCTAGAGATTGAATGAGAGTCATAAATATGACTAATAGCTGGATCAGACTTGAAGTGCGGCGGTTTTATGGGAAAAACCGCTGGTTACGTGGCATTTTAGTTGTTAACCCAAAAACCAAAGTTGTAGATAATTCTCTTAGCTTTCCGTGGCCGAAAACGGGAGGTAAAACGGAGTCCGTATGCTCAACTGATGACCAAAACAGTGGAGGTGTGTCGGGAGATCATTAACTTGAGTTTCATTCTTTAATATGTTCGTGTTTTTCTTCCACGACACCGGCGAACATTGTTCTTAACACCGGCGTACTTTTAATACTTTTCTTATGGCCAAAGGGTCATTAATAGAGCTGAAGGTCGACGCACATTTGTGATAAGATCGCCGAACTTTACGATGCTAACTTAGGTTGTACAAAACTTCATACGCCCCCGTGCACTTGAGACATAAGCTCGACGCTCTTTTCACTTGAATAGGAGATATATTGCTTTATCATGGATTTGTCTCGATTATTGAAGTTCCTTGTCGATTGGACCTAAAATGTATTTTCATGCAATTAAGTATCGAAAGTCCTTATAAATCATCAATATATAAGCATAAAAGCATAGATAACGCATATAGAAATATGTATAATTTGAGCGTTATCAGGGTGACATTGGATTTCTTTGTAACCTTTAACGAATTCTGAACGCTTTGAAGAACCTTTAATTTGTTATGTCACAGTTCCCACGGAACCAAAGTGTTCCACGGATGGAACCAAATTTTTTGTATCGTCTGATCCATGGTCTACTGTGACAGTTTTGTTAGTTTGTTTCTTTAGACTACTTATATCTCCTAGTTTCATAAATCCTAAGCCGGTTTTATCATGTGGTGATTTTTGAATTTTCATAATCTCATCCGCACATGATATACTTTTATCAAACCGTTTAAACTTTGAGTTATGTTTGATAAGATCATTTTGTGTGATTCTAAGTTTCTCAATTTCAAGTTTAAGTTCTTCACATGATTTGCACGTTGTTTCACTAGTTTACTCTTTTCTAATCTTTTAGCTTTTTCTTTTAATTCATAAACTTCATTTTCCAAAAACTCCTTTTTTTCAAGAATTTGTTTTTGTTTATGATTTTTAAGCTTAGTTCACAAAGTTTATTATATTCTTTTTGCAAAGTATCATCATCGATAGAAGAGCAAGATGAATCGTAATGTACCTCATCTGAGTCTTGAGCCATGAGAGCAATTTCATCATTCTTTTGCTCCTCATCGTCGTTTTCACTATTACTCCAAGCACCACTTATGAAGGCACTTTGAGTTTTGTTTTTGGGTGGCTGATAACGCTCTTATTATACATATTTATCCTATCGATTATATATTATATATCTATTATATGACATAGAATATCATGTTATTTGTGTAGAATTGGTACTAATCTGGTTGCAGGATTGAACGAGAGAAGGAAGTTAGAAATACCACTTAAAGGACGATAAAGTAACAACTACGATAAAAGGAAGGACTTGGAATGAAAATACAAATATGAAAGACCCAAGTACGCCGGTCTTAGGACTGTGTGCGGCGTACTTGCTTGGCGGGTAAATGAGATTGAATATACGCGAAGTATGGCGTACTTTCTACGAAGTGCGGCGCACTTACCTTGACAGTTACAAGGCAGAGTTATTGATTGCATTCATTGTGAGGCCGATCACTTGTCCTCATTTACCGAACACTGGAGTTTTATTATGTCAAAAGAAGTCTATATAAGAGAAGGAACGAAACCAGAGAAAGAAAAACATCTAAGAGAAGTAGGGGAAAGTATACAAAGTGATATTGGTGAACTCATGCCAAGTTCTCCATATCGAGGTTAAGTTGTGATCCTATTACTGTGACAGAGGGTAGGAGAACGAGCCAAGAGAGTTTTCCCTGTGAAACCAATTGTTCTTTCGTTGTAATCACTTTGGTACACTTTTCTATTTCATCGAATTATATTATGAAGTTTATGAAATCCATGTTGAATGATATGTGTTTTGTTACTACGATAATGGAGTAGTCGTTCTTATGTTTATTTAGGTGATATAGTTATATGGTTGTTTACAATGTAATGTACGCTTGCTATTTGATACTATACTTAAGTTTAATTGATGAGATTATGCTTGGATCATTGTTGAATTTGATGTATCTCTGTGGTAGAAGTAGGTCGAAAGGGTCTGCCACTTTGGTATTATTTCAAGGTGTTTGTTTATGGCAACTTGGTGTTTACCTTGTAGAAATTGGTCGACAAAATGTTTATCAACCCATCCATGATCTTGTTTAATGCCTTATCTCATGTCTAACGAACTTGATGAGGAAATTGGCTTATGTATACTTCTGTTATGAACCATTCTTAATGCATTTGATATATTGAGAATCATAGGTCGAAAAGGTTTCTTAATATGTCAGATAGTTATTTGTAGGAGTGATCACCAGTCACCTCTTGCTTATATATCTTGTTCATGATTGCTTGCTCATCATTTACATGTTACTTCCATGTTTCTTAGCCTAAATAAACATAGCTTTCAATCATATAAAGAATCAATCTAAATTACTAGTCTTTGGATAAGTGACAATCTAGGGACTTTTACTTGACACAATTGCTAACTTGGCTTTTCTACAATCTCTTGGGACGACCTGGTCTTACCTAAATATTTGCTATAAACGGGGTTTATACTTTACCTATGTGTTTTATATATTAAGGAAATTGGTGAAATTAGTATTATAAATTTAAAGCTTCCGAAACACATCAAAGTTTTTTGGCGCCGCTGCCGGGAATTGGCATTGATAAAATCAAGTTAGTTAAGTGTTTTGAGACTTTTTACAAACATAGCCGTACAGTTTTCTAGCAAACTGAATCAAATTTTTGCTTTCTGAGACTGAGTGTACGCCGCGCTTCAAAGTTTGTGCGCCGTATTCTCTGGAAAAATTCAAACTACACTGGTTTTATTTTCTAAACCGCCGTACTTTCTGGAAAAATTCACAATGTTCACTGAGACAAAATCAAACCAAAACAAAAACTTTTTAATGCTTAAATTCAAGGCTGAGAACATGAGAATTGCTTTTTATGTGCCTTTGGTATTTGGATTGATGCATTTGTTAATATGTTATGACTCATCGAAAATACAAAAATATTTGCTTATTTGGTTAATTAGACATTATCTTGTTTTTGATTGTTTATGCATAATAATAATCTGGACTATAAGTTTAAACAAAATTCTGATGTATTCTGAAAACTACAAAATAGTTGAAACTATTCTGAAAACTACAAAATAGTTGAAACTAAAAACAGGGGAAGTATGCCGCACTTGTTTTCAAGTACGTCGGTCTTTCCTGGGAAATTTCAAAATAATATGAAGGTTAAAAAGGAAGTACGCCGCACTTGTTTACAAGTACGTCGCACATTTATGACAAAATGTTCACAAAAGACTTTTATATTGTTCATTATGATTAAACCAATCCATCTTTTGATTTCTGAATGTTTACTGATGTTATTGGAGTGTAAAATATCATTTAGTTTTGATTGTACTAACATACTAATGGTTTACTTGATGTTATGTTGTCAAATGTTAGAAATGGACCCAAACTCGAGTATTGGACGTATGTGCTTAGATAAGGGAAATTCTCTTGCTGAGAATGACCAAGTGGAGAGTGAAGGTAATTGGGATGGATAAGGCACCTGGGACACAGCAGACAGTGGAAAACAAAAAGGAGGTAAAGGCTTACACTTTCTTTAGAATGGAAAAGGAAGATGGCACTTGGGATAGGTACATGACACCTTGTTATGTGGAAGGAGTGAATGCTTTTGATGGGGTTACTGATTTTAATTGTAATAAGAACTATGTTTCTCAAGAGGTGGTGATTGAAAAGAAATGGAAGTACACTAAGCTAGCTAATGGGGACAAAAAGCTTGATAAGAAGTTGTTGGTAAATTTAGAAGGAGAATTATATGTTGTTGAATTTTATGTGAATCCGGAAGAGGATGATGTTGAACCTACTGTGATACTTGGTAGGGATTTTCTTAGGCAAGCTAAAGCCATTGTGAACCTACAACTTGGCCTAATAACCCCTTGGCCCGAACCACCTGTGTATGATTCAGAGGATGAAGAGCTAGATGTTTTGCTAGCCAATTTCTTAGTTGAAGAACTTCCACCACTCTCACCAAACTCCAATGATTTCCCAAACTATGTGTGCAACATGGGAAAAAGCTCTCGAAACAAAAACAAACAACAAAAAACCTGCAAAATGACCTATGATGATGAAGGCCCATCACTAACCGTAAACCGTGCAAAAACACAAGAAGAGTTGACTAGGGAAGAATTTGAGAAAGATGTGCTAGAAAGAGTGATACTGCTCAATGGAAAAAGACCCTGATATAGTGTTAGCATTTCTAGCTAGTGAAAGCAAGAACCACTAGGTATCGTTGTCCCAACGAGCGGTGAAATTGATCAAGTCACTCAAGTCGTGAGTTATGTGTGATGAATAAGGTTTTAAAAGAAAGATTTGGGTTTGTCTACACTACAACGACAAATTAAAGTAAAAGAAAGCGGTAAAACGACATTAAATAAGAAAGCAAGTAAAGTTGCATGAAATAAAATGACTTGAAGAAAGCGGTAAATGAAAGCGATGAGTAAATAAAACGGTAAATGAATTTAAAAGACAATGTGTTTGCAAAGCGACGCGAGTAAGTTAAATAAGCTTGAGGTTAAAGTTTGCAACGAGTTATTATCTTTTCTCGAGATTAGTTGTCAATTAACCTTTTGAAAAAGATATTAACTCAAGACTAGTGAATTAATCGTTCAAAGATTGTCGGTCTTCGATTAATTGATTTACATGTCTAAGTAATCTTTCGATTACTTATTACAAACGTTTAAGCTCTCACTTAAGTAACGAACTCGAGCTACTAAGCAAACACG
>LBNU01011344.1:64098-83645 GCA_014162995.1 Artemisia annua | reverse complement strand
ATGCAAAGGTGGTAAAAGCTTTGTAGAAGCTCATGCAAGATTGAAAAAAGACACAAAATAAGCTCAAGAAAATGTAAAGAAGCAATAAGATGAAGACATAAAATAAGCTAGAAAAGATTTAAGACATCAAAATTAAAGCTTGCATTGAAATTAAGTTTACACTAAGACATGAAAAAAATCTATACTACTCCTAAGAGGTCCAACCCTCTAAAATCTAACCTAGACTAACTTATTTCTAACCAACCTCTCAAATGAGGTGGTGATCTTAATTTATAAGCCAAGGGCTTGCATAAATTCTACATTGTTGCACACTTAGCCCTTGAACTTCCAAATTATATGAAAATAAAGCGTAAACTAGAGATACAAGGTATTTATCTTCTAAATACGACTTCGGTCCTGTAACTTTGAGGAAATATGTGTAGACGAGCCTTCAAAAGTCTCAATTGATATAAAAGTGATCCTTTTGCTCGATTGAGAAGCTTATCTAAGATAATCATCTTTATTCTCGATTAAGTGTTCTCTTTCGTATTCAGAGCTCTTGAGTACATGGCAACATCGTCACGGCTTCACTTGGAGGTAAATTTCATCGTTGGACTCGGTTTTAGACACTTTTCCACATTCTCGTGCTCGTTTTAGCTTTTGGTTGACTTTTTGCTATTTTATGCATATCCGTCCCTGCACGAATCACAAACACAAAAACAAGATATCTTTGGCATTCGCGTTAGTTTTTGTCTTATACACACTTAAACTAAGGTCCAAAAATATGTGTAAAATAGCACACATCAGACCCGTTATTGAAACCTTGAAAAACTTGGACAAACACAAAATGATGCTTGATAGTGTGTTGATTGATAGGCTTAAACTTGAAGGTGAGGTTACTAATGAAGAGGAGCATGAGTTGGCTAAGGAAGTGGTTAAGGTGCATAAGGTCGTGAAAGAAGGAGCAGACCCGGGTTGATTTATTTTACCTATTCGTTTGGAAGGAAAACTCACTTATAATGCATTAGTAGACACCGGATCAAACATTAACATGATGCCATACCGCATCTATGCACTTTTGGAAAGAGGAAAAGCAAGTCCTAAGATTGATAAAGTGAAGTTACTAGACCACTCTAGTATGGAAACCATGGGACGTTTGCTCAATGTTCTTTGCCAAATTGGTACAAACACCATTCTTGCCAATTTCTTACCTTTTGATGTGCCCATTGATAGAGATGTACCATTGGTTGTCAGGAGAAGTTTCATGTATACTCTTGGAACTATAATGGACATGAGAAATGATAGGATAAGTGCGTATGGGGGGCATTACAAAATTTTTCCCATGAAAAAGAAGGAGGAAAAAAGTGATTGTGACGAGGAGGATGATGAGTATTCTCCAAGGATAGATGAGAATGGGAATCCATTCTACGGACCTGTTTATCCAAGCTATATGGAATGTGAAGATGCTTTGGATCGTGCTCTTGTGAGCAAGACTATTTGAACCCATTTTGTGATGTTTGTGTTTGGAAAAAGTTGGTAGGATTTCTTGGAGCACTACCCGTTTCTCTAACCAATAATGACTGGACACCTAACTATTCGGGGGGAAATGTGAAAGTTAAAGGAGATAGGAAATGGCATGTTAACGTTAAAATTGTGGATCCGTTTGGAAATACCTTTGAAAGAGGTTACGGGACTAAGAAAACTGGAAGGAAAGTTTAAGGGGAATACAAGCTGAGTGATGTTATGTCACCCGGTTATTTCAGAGCTTGAAAATTATGGATGACGGATAGGAGTAGCAACATACGCTCCTAAGTTTATTTTACTTGTTTTATTCTTCTTTTCTATGTTATTTTCATCATTTGAATAAAACGTACCAAAACATTGTATCCTGGAAAGTTAAGGAATGTTTTGATGAATGAATGAATATAATGAAGTTCGATTATATGTGGATTGAACGTTTTTACGTATGCATGTTAGTTAAAATTGTTAACTGTGGAAAAATTTGTAGCAAGTACGCCGTACTTGGGGTTAAGTACACCGCAGTTCTGAGCGGGCTATAAATATAACTTGAAAATCTTTCATAACTTACAAAAATTTCACACACAATACAAAGAGAAACCGCTACACTTTTGATCAAAATTGTCCACAAAGATCTTTGAAAGAAAAATCAATCCACATTATCATGTCTTCGGTATGTTTATCCATTTTGCTTGATTTATTTACAATTTTATTTCGTAATTTTAGGGGTTAATATTTTTTGTGGTATGTTTAGAATTTTATATTTTGATAAATGTATTAGTTAGAATAATTGGAACTTATAGGATTATCTAGTTTCATGAATGAAGGTTTTGCGTGTTAATGAATCGAATTAGGGTTAGGGTTTTTGCCTTGATCACTATTTTTGCGGAAAAAGGGATTCGAATACGTTTATTTGATCTAGGAGAGATTGAGATAAGATGTTAAAAAAAGATTATAGATGGAACATGTTAAGAACTATGAAAATGATGCCTAAATGCTTAAACCTCTGATAAGAACTGCTTATTTATAGGGGTTTTTAAAAATCAATGAAGAAAAACTGTAGAATAAGTTTGAAAACGTAATTTTGTTGGCATGATGCTTTATAATCAAATATTTCGCGCCCAGAACGCTATGTGCGCCGGTTTTAAGATCTGAACCGCCGTACTTGGTTTTTAAACTAGTTAGTACGCCGTACTTGTTGCCAAGTATGCCGGACTTTTTGCCTGAACTCAAAACAGAATGTTTGAAGATTAGAATTTGAGAAGGATTTAGCCATATTTGTTGCACTAATAGCTAATAATCTTGTGCTTATGAACTATTTTTATTTCAGATTGTAGCAGGAAGAACCAGGGAACTTTGGAAAAGGAGAAAAACAAGAGGAGGCCAGAGGAGCATCCTAATTTAAAGTGGAAAGGAGTGGAGAGAGATGTTAAGCTCGCATTCAATAAAAGGCTGATTAGGTTGTCTGTAAGAGAGATTGAAGTTCCAAGGATAGTAGACTGGAGGATAATCAAGAATTTAGGATGTTATGAGCATATAGAGAACATGTTGTTAGTTAGGATGGTGTTTAGCAGGGAGGTTCTGAATTCTTACACATGGAAGAAAGCTGTAGAAATCAGGGAGCCTATTTACAGGGAATGGTGCCTTGACTTCTTTAGCACTGTGAAGGTTAAGGATACAATTACTGATGAGGGGGTATTGACAGACAAGTTCATGAGTTTTAGACTAGGAGGAGAAGAGATTTCAGTGACATTATATCAGTTTGGAAGAATTCTAGGGATCTATTCTGACCAAGATGTTAGTAATGATAATTTTGAAAGAATGATTGTAAGAGGACAAAGGCAGATGAAGGATTTTGATGCTAGTGGTTACTGGAAGGAGATTAGTGGAGAAGATGTTAGAGTTTATGGTAAGAAGAGAGTTTGGAAAATTAAGAATCCATTGTTGCAGGTGATTCACAAAATTCTGGTACAGTCAGTTTTCCACAGGGCCATTATACTCAGTATGTTCTTGATGAAGATTTATGGATCCTACATGCATTTGACAAGAGACACCCCTTGTCTCATTTGAATTTGGCTTGGTTAATTGCACAACATCTGGGGAAAGGAGCTGTGGCAGCTGGTGGGACAAAAATCTGTTGTGGACACTTGATAACCAGGATGGCAAGGAATAATGGTTTGATAAATGAGGAGGAGATGGAGTTGTTTGAGAGGCCAGTAAAACCAAAGACTGTGGACATGAGGAGTTTTTTCTATCTAAAGGATCGTGAGACTGGGAAGCTAAGGGACCTTCCAGAGGTGTTGGAAGTTGAGCCCTTGAACGAATGGTAAACCACCACCACCACCCAACAACATCAGCAGCAGCAGCAAGGAGAACAACAACAACAGCAGCAGCAGTAACACCGCCGCACAATGACTTGTGTGCGGCGCACTTTGATGGCCAACCAGATGTCTGGTTGTGAATTTTAAGACAATTTCAAAACAATTTTATTTGATGGTCTGTAACATGCCTCTGTTGGCATTTGAAGAATTTGTGATGGTAAATATATATATATANACCAAGAGTTTAACGATCAACATGAGAAAGTTAAATCGCATAGACCAAATTCAAACATCTGCCCTTCAATAGGCCGCATACTTTATGTATGTTTCAATGAATTATATCTTCTTGCTAGTAAAATACTTCATCATATTTTTAAATTCTATTGGTAATCTTTGAGCCCTACTTTATACACACACAATTATAAACTAGCTAGAAAATAAATGTGGTTATGAGTTATCACTCCAAACTTAGTTGTCCAAAATTAACTCATTTGAAAATTTTGGACCAACCTTAAATAGTATTACGAAAGTAAACCAAATTAAACCATCTAGGCTGACTGTTTCACGAATCATCATTAAAAAAAGGAAAAACCATAAAATAACAAAGTACTTTCTCCAATTTACCGAGATAAAACACGTACTTTTTTATTAACATTTAAGCCAACGAAACTTTCAAATATTGTTCCGAGGTCAACAAAAAAACCGATTATATTAAAAATAATATTTGAAATGACTATATTACCCTTGTCTTCTTAAACATTATTACAATGTTTAAATCTACCACTAAGACTTGCAATGTTTTAAGTCTACCAAGCTCAAACGGGATTTCTTCTTGAAGCAAATTCGAATACAGCAAAAGCGACTGTAACTTCGTACAATTCCCTAAACTACTCGGAATCCCACCAACCAAAAGATTACCCGAGAGCTCCAAATGCTCGAGACTCCCACAATTATACCCAATCTCATCCGGAATATCACCCGACAACAAATTGAACGACAAATAACTCTTAAATCCCCTAATGCATCAAGAAACCCCGGTATAGACCCATTCACACGGTTCCCAGCCAAATTCAACACCTGCAAACTCTTAACCTCCGATAAACCATCTGATATCTCACCACTCAAATCATTAAAAGGCAATGATGCGAATTTTTACTCACATCCCACTAATCAAATTCCCACTAATCGAATTTTTACTCACATCCCAACCCGACAAAACTCCGGCAGGATCCTTAACTGATGACTTGAACTCTAACAAAGCTGATTTATCGAAATCTTGGCAGGAAACAGTGATGATGAAGATGACCCAGATGAAATGAAACGGGTAAACGGGTTTTGGAAGATCTGAATTAATGGTTTAAAACCCTAACACTAGAAATTGGGGACGAGGAGAGGACATGGTGGTGCTTTTTGGAGAGAGATTAGATGAACAGTTAGTGAGAGAGAGAGACTTCATTGAGAAAATGCGTTGTTTGTTTATTTCTAGGGGATGAGGAGAAGACAAGGGTAATATAGTCATTTCAAATATTATTTTTAATATAATCGGTTTTTTTGTTGACCTCAGAACAATATTTGAAAGTTTCATTGGCTTAAATGTTGATAAAAAAGTACATGTTTCATCTCGGTAAATTGGAGAAAGTACGTTGTTATTTTATGGTCTTTACCCAATATTATAATAATAATCTATCTAATATTTTGATTATATTTGTTTGCGTGTTTTGTTTTGTTTATGGATATGTGCAGGTTCGAATTTAGTACGAAGGCTCCAATTTGCTTCGTACAATTTTGCTGAATTCGTCCTATAGTAAAGTAACTCATTCCCATTTCTTTATTTTATTTATATTCTGCTACATTGAGGACAATGTTCATAATAAGTATGGGGGGAGGGGGGGGGGGGGTTGAGCTAAATTGGAATGATTTAAGGAAAAAAAATAGACTTTTAATAAAATGTGCAACGGTTTTGAGACTTAGTACGCCGCACTTATTATATAATTTTGGAAAAATAATCGAGTTAAGTCATTTAAGCTAATTCGACTCGGAATTGATAACGTGCTAGCATATTCATAACCATTACCACATAAATGTGAGGAATTTTCAGCCTTATGCCCTTATTAATGGCTTGTTTCTTTGTTTATGAGTGTGCCGATGTTTTATTTATTCTAGAACTTGTGCTTAAAATCTTTACGAGACCGTTGTAAGATCACATTCGTGTGATATAAGTGATTTTAAATGATAAAGAGGCAAAACTTAGGATTTACACCAAATATCCATTCAATAAAATATATTATTAATCACATCGGTTATCTAATTTCCAATATAAAAACCTTTTGTAGCACTTATCTTTAGTGCTAGATACCATTAGAACAACATTCTGAGCCAATCTATTTGTTTCTTACATCCACTATAAAAAAAGAAGAAAAAATACATATACACTTTAGCCTTTTAAACCTTTGAACCTTGTTGGAAGTCGAAAGAAAAAGAAATAATTACGGATTATGCTATTTTGAATGAAATATGAAGGTTGCAAACTTCTAGTTTTGATTGAAGTGGTGTGTTTATCTTAAGTATGAGGGAAAACCAAGTATTTCCCAAGAAAAGAAAAGAAAAAGAAAGAAAAATATATATGTACGAGGAAGCATAAAGTGTTGGCGAAATATGTGCCAAATGGAGATCGTTATTACAAGAAAATGAACTTTCAGCTTATTATTATTTTCTTTTAAAAACAATTTCACTATATAATCCCATGTCTAATCCATACCCATATTATTACCTTTAACCAAAAGTTATAACCCGAATAAAAGTCCTCTCTTTGATATAATCTACTTGGTGCTTACGCCATGTCGGTGAAGTTTAGTTTTTTGTACAAGCCTGTGGTAATTTATTTAACATGTCTGAGCAGCTGAGTGTGATTCTTTTATACCCGATATATGAGTGTGAGTGAATTATACTTTCCACTTTCGTGAGATGCTTAGTCGCGTTATCTTGGCTTATGATTTCTTGACAAGATAAAAATAAAATTATTTTTAAGGATTGCTTGAGGGCAAGCAAAAGTTAAGTATGGGGGATTTGATAACGCTCTTATTAAACATATTTATCCCATCGATTATATATTACATATCTTTTATATTACATAGAATATCATGTTATTTGTGTAGGATTGGTACTAATCTGGTTGCAGGATTGAACGAGAGAAGGAAGTTAGAAATACCACTTAAAGGATGATAAAGTAACAACTACGATAAAAGGAAGGACTTGGAATGAAAATACAAATATGAAAGACCCAAGTACGCCGGTCTTAGGACTGTGTGCGGCGTACTTGCTTGGCGGGTAAATGAGATTGAATATACGCGAAGTACGGCGTACTTTCTACGAAGTGCGGCGCACTTACCTTGACAGTTACAAGGCAGAGTTATTGATGCATTCATTGTGAGGCCGATCACTTGTCCTCATTTACTGAACACTGGAGTTTTATTAGGTCAAAAGAAGTCTATAAAAGAGAAGGAACGAAACCAGAGAAAGAAAAAACATCTAAGAGAAGTAGGGGAAAGTATACAAAGTGATATTGGTGAAGTCATACCAAGTTCACCATATCGAGGTTAACTTGTGATCCTATTACTGTGACAGAGTGTAGGAGAACGAGCCAAGAGAGTTTTCTCTGTGAAACCAATTGTTCTTTCGTTGTAATCACTTTGGTACACTTTTCTATTTCATCGAATTATATTATGAAGTTTATGAAATCCATGTTGAATGATATGTGTTCTGTTACTACGATAATGGAGTAGTCGTTCTTATGTTTATTTGGGTGATATAGTTATATGGTTTTTTACTATGTAATGTACGCTTGCTATTTGATACTATACTTAAGTTTAATTGATGAGATTATGCTTGGATCATTGTTGAATGTTTGATGTATCTCTATGGCAGAAGTAGGTCGAAAGGGTCTGCCACTTTGGTATTATTTCAAGGTGTTTGTTTATGGCAACTTGGTGTTTACCTTGTAGAAATTGGTCGACAAAATGTTTATCAACCCATCCATGATCTTGTTTAATGCCTTATCTCATGTCTAACGAACTTGATGAGGAAATTGGCTTATGTATACTTCTGTTATGAACCATTTTTAATGCATTTGATATATTGAGAATCATAGGTCGAAAGGGTTTCTTAATATGTAGGATAGTTATTTGAAGGAGTGATCACTAGTCACCTCTTGCTTATATATCTTGTTCATGATTGCTTGCTCATCATTTACATGTTACTTCCATATTTCTTAGCCTAAATAAAAATAGCTTTCNTTCATCATCGTTTTCACTATCACTCCAAGCACCACTTACGAAGGCACTTTGAGATTTGTTTTTGGGTGGCTTTGGACATTCTCCTATGAGGTGACTCGTGTCTCCACATCTAAAGCACTTTCGTTCACCCTTCCCTTTCTTATCGTCATGATCTTTTCGGAAAGACTTCTTGTCTTCCTTAGGTTGTCTCACAAACTTTCCTCGTCTTCTAAAGAACTTCTTGAAGTCTCGAACTGCCAAGGCATATTCTTCATCATCACTATCCGAACTAGATTCATCATCATCACTTGATTCAACTCTAGCTTTTAAGGCAATAGATTTGACCTTTTCTTTCTTGCCTTTGACTATTTCCAAATCCTTCTCCATTACCATTTCATGAACTTTGAGGTTTCCAATTAGTTCGTCAAGTGACATGCTTGAAAGATCTTTAGATTCTTCAATAGCCGTCACTTTTGCTCTCCACTTTGGATGGAGTGCTCTAAGAAATTTCCTGACAAAGTTATTACTACAAAAAGATTCATCAAGTGCTTTAAGTGAAGTAATTATGGTATTAAACCTAGCAAATTCACAATCAATAGTTTCATCTTCGTGAATAGAAAATTGTTCATATTGTTGTACAAGAAGATCAATTTTGTTATCTTTAACTTGTGAGTTTCCTTTATGAGTGATTATTAAAGTTTGCCAAATATCTTTAGCGGTTTTACATCTTTGATATGAGTTTGTGATCTTCTTGCTACAAAAGAATCTCACTAAAATGAAAGATGAATGTGTTAGATATAAGTAATGAGAGTATGTATGATAATGTATGATTGTAAGTGATGAAGAAACAACTTGGGATGGCCCGCTACTTATAGAAAAACAACCACAGTAGGCCACGGATTGGACGGAATCAAATGATTGGTTCCGTCTGTGTTAGAGTTTGGTTCCGCCAAGCTCTGACACAAAATCCTCCATAGTTTCTTCCAAATCTAGCCAAGATATTACCATATCTTTCCTAGGTACATTGAGTAGCAATCTAAACAATATCTTTACCATATCTTTCAAAGATCATACAATCTTCCAAAGATCATGATGCAACACATGATGTAATTAACAACTTTCTATTTATGTTTAAACTTATGTAAAATGTAAATGTTAGCTAAGTAATGTTTAACTTGTAAAAAAAGTCTTGTGACATTATATGTAAAAGACTTAACTTTATTTATACCTTGTTGCTAAAGTAAACTTTATATTTTGTTGTTAACAAAACATGGCAAAGATCGTAAAATATAAATAATATTTTTCGGACGATATTTGTATTAACAAGCGTGATGCTTCCGACGAGTATGATGATACAAAATAGGAGCTGAAGATGAGTCTAACTTGTAGACTCTGGAATAAAGAAAAGTGCTCACGGGGAGACAACCCGAATTTATCTTTACTATTTTTTGTTATCGAGTCTGTCAGACCTGCACATCGATGTAGCGCATCTCCTTACATGGAATGTTGTGTATTGACTTCACAGGTCATATCTATCTTTTATTTTTCTGTAATTTTATTTCTAAACTTTGAACATTCTGTTAGTCATTTTAATTTGGCGTATCCCTGGTTAAGGATACGACGTATCATTTTTCTGACTCGTATTTATTCCAAGCTCGATACGGCGCATCCCTTTCCATGGATGCGGCATATCGACTGACCTGATGAATTTCCAGTTTTTAATTTTTAATTTTTAAGTTTATTTCACTAACAATGATTAATAAAGAATTGCACTAGTTTTGATTTTCTTAACACAAGTGTTTAAAAAGAATGGTGGTATACATACGTTCTATATTTTCTGTGGAGACGTCATTCATGGAGGCCTGAACGCCTTCTACTCACAGAAAATAAAAAGTTGCTCATAAGCGCATAATGAAGGATCATACCGAGCAAATCTTAGGGGAATTTCCATTCTAATTCTTTATATTTCCTGTTTTTATTTTCAAATTCAAACAACAAGGACTTTGTTTATCTTAAGTGGGGGGATGGAGAATTAGAAAGATACTTGTCCTTATTTTTCAAAAAAATGTGTTAATCTGTGCATTAATATGTTGAAGTTTAAAATTTTTCTAGCATATTTTTGTTAAATCTAGATTGTATAGCTGCACACATAACCTTTATTTACAAAAATGTGAGAATTGAGCGTATTCCTTTCCAATATTTTACCCAAATTCCACAAAAATATGAGTGTGCCGGTGACTTGTAAACTTTAGAAGTTGTCTTGTATACTACTCGAGACCACCATAATAAGTATTATTTATATAATTGGAGTGACTTGTCTAACTTGGTAAATTGATTTTTACAAATGTTTAAAAAAATTGTTTTGTTAAACCCTTAAACCTTAGCATACCCTATAGATTTAAGTTCGTGGTTAGTTGCTTTTGGTGTAAGTGTATTTCCCCACGTTTTCTGTGTTCGTGTGCTTCAATTATTATCTTTGGTTAGGTCGGGAAACTGCACAATGCAATGGAGTGAAATTAGATATTGTATATTTTTGTTTTTTCATGTGTTTACTACTTTCACTATTATCTTTATATCTGAAGTTATGAAGTGTATGGAAAAATTTTCCAGAGTTATCGTGATAGTGATGTGGTGAAATTTTACACCATCTATGTTTGTTTAAAGTTTAAAAAAAATTAAAAAAAGAAAAAAGAAAAAGAAAAAAGAAGTTGGTGAGTTTGAAAGACCAACATTGTAAAGTTATGTACTAGTCGAGATATCACTACTGCTGTTGTATTATATTTATGGATTGAATGGGAGTTGGCCGTTATAGGAATACCAACTAAGGTTTATTCTTTGATTAAGATATTATTGAGTCTGATTCATGTCTACCTACTAAAATATGAGTTTCCGTGTTAAAGCGTGAGCTAGTGTATAATTTGTGTCTTATTCATGGGATGGTTGAGAAAGTGATTAACCACATTAGGACTTAATCTATTTGTTTTGTTTGGTTTTTATTCTTAAAACTATTTATTTGTTTCCCAATTGTTACCCATACCTTTTACCAAATTATTGTATTCGGTGTTAGCTTTCGAGCATCAGAGTATGATAATGGCTAAGTAAGAATGTCAAATGTATGAATAAGGTAGTGACCATCCAAGTTTTATAATAATATAATAACGCACCAGCGATCTGGTGTGTGACTTGGTGACCATCCGTTATGCAAATAACGCGCCAGTGATCCAAGAAACACATTAATGATCATTCGTTGTTTGAGGAATCGAGGACTAAGTCTGTGCAAGAGATGTTAAAACAAAGCCTGGTTTAACCTTTAAGCCTTTTCAATGACCCTGTTTACCACTTTAGACTTGTTACTCCTTGGCTTTAGTGGTGGAGATGTGTATCCTTGCCAAGCTTATTGTCAAATATTCGTCACGACCGAGCAATTGAACGAGTGAAAGATTTGAGTGATTTTATTTTTCTACTTCGTTAAGTGTTTGGTTGTGAAATTATGATGAAAAGAAATAAGTGCATAAAAATATAAAAATAAATCCTGAACTTTATTTAGGATACATTTTCATAAGTTTGAATCTAAGGTTTACTTGAGGACAAGTAAAGTTCAAGTGAGGGGATATTTGATGACATCAAATAAGTACATTTTATTGCCATCATTTGTCCTATGTTATTTATTTGTTTTATATTATTTTATATGAGAATTGATACTTAATCGTTTAATTTTGTAATTCTCAGTTACAAACAAGCGTTTGGTGAAAGTTAGCTATTTTGGACGTAAAATGGATCAAGTTGAAAAAGTTTACTGAACTGAAGGAAGATACGCCGTATCATTCTACACAGATACGCCGTATGACAACACTTAGACTATTTTGAAGACCGTTGCCTGACTTTGAAGAATGCGCCACATGGATTATCACATGCGCCACATATGAAACCTTGGTCAACGTAGAAGATCTAACTTATCTACTCCAGATACGCCATATTATTTTCATTACATACAGCATATCATTCTCAAGACTTCACCAAAGATAATCCATGACATAAAAGAAGATGCGTCGCACAAGATATTGAAGATACGCCGCATCCGAAGACGATGTACAAATATTCGTGGATATTTTATTCTTAGACCCCACGTGAAGTTATCGAGATACGCCACATCAACTTAGCTGATGCGCTGCATCTAGCCCTCAGACAAAAACTATAAATACCCCATTCGACAGCCGAATTTGGTGTGCAAGAAAACCCTAAGGAGAAGAATATAGACAATTTGGCAACACAAGACACCACCCAAACGGGGATCTCAGAGCAGTAAGAAGGTCCTGCTAGTGTTTAATTCATTAAGTACTTTTGTTTTATTGTATTAGTACTCTTTAATCCATCAGGATTGTTGGCTTTGTCTACGCCATAGGACTCACCTTTATATTGTTTTCCATCGATTAAAGTTTATTTGATGTTTATTTAGTTCTTTATGCATGTGCTTTGATTACCTCTGTGTTTAGCCATGGCTTGTTTGCGCTGCCATACGCCTCCCACAATTACTTCATTAGCTTTATAAGTTAATGTAAGCCCATAAGTAATCATTAAGAGTTTACTCGCCTGTAACTAAGATACCAACGAAAGAGAATAAATTTTAGTACTCATCCTATAAAACTAGCAATAATACAAGTTACAATCTACTTAACTTATTGGCCAGGCCTCTTATTTATATCTGTTATCTATCTGTGTACGTGTTTTTCATTCGCTTATTCGACTCCATAGTTATTAATTACTGTTATTAATCAACTGAATCGTGCTAGTCTCTTAGGCTAAAAACCCCCTTGCGTTAGATTAGGTTTTTAGACCTAACTTAGGAATTAAAATACTAATAGACATTCTAGGTGTTAACGTTCCACTCTTAGTGTTCGACACTCTACTTACCAACTAGCTACATTGATCGGGTACACTGCTCGTTAGTGTGTGTTATAGGTTAAGTCGGCTAAATATAAATTTAAAACTTGATAATTATAATCTATACCTACAACGATATATGCACGCATCAATACTTGGTTTCAAAATCTTTTTGTCCTTCATTTTTGTTTTGAAAATGTTGAGTGGAGTGAAGCATTTTGGGTTGAAATTTGCTAGTTCCTGAAGAGGAGCGATTTCTAGAAAATTTATATGAGGGTTCTAAGGTTGTTTTTGAGAAACAATCTTTTGCCACATTTAAAACACTCAGTGTTTTCATTTGCTTTTGCATTTGTAATTTTTTTCTTCTAATATATGTTTTGAGTTAGCAAGAAGAGCCATTTCTTGAAATTCATTTTGTAAATCATGAAGGTACTCCTCACTGGTTCTCACATCAGCCTCATCAAATGAATTTTCTTGGAAATCCTACACATCACCATTTGAGTAGAAAGCAGTGGATATGGGTGTAATAGCCAGGGCATTTTTGGTCTCTTGACTCCTCTTTGAATCAGGGTATCTCCTAGATATTAGGTTGTCTTCATAGACAAACTTCCTATAAATTTCAGGGAGATCAAGGTTTGAATGTGGTTGGCATTTCTAAGACCTTGAGAGAAGTTTAACCACTTCTCATAGAGACTATTGATGAAGCCAACATTTATCTCATGCTTAGATAAGATGACACCATCATTGGTCAGCTCATTGAGCAACGTCTTTTATCGGGCGTAGGTCTGAGAGAGGCTTTCAGAGTCTTTGGCCCTGAAGGTATTATACTCAAGTTTGAGGTTCATGATCCTGTTTTCCTTAGTATTTGAGGGACCCTCAAAGCTATGAACCAAGTCAATCCAAGTCTTTTTGGCAGTTGGACAATTAATGACTGATTCCATTATATCGTCCGGGAGATACGATATAATAATGCTTTTCAGGTGTTGGTCTTGATTGACCACCCTTCTCTCATCGGGAGTCCACTGAGCTTCAGGCTTAACAAAACCTTCAGCAGTTTAGGGACATATGGACCTTCATTAATGAGCTTAATGTAATAAGGCTCCATCCCAGTTAGTAGTAAAGCAAGCGCTTTTTCCACTTGTTGAATATTCGAACCTCAAGTCAGGGAGCAGTAGCAGTATAGCTTCCTCACTTTTTATCGACTAGTTGGGGTACATTACTTTCAGCCATGGTAGGATCTTGATTTAAAAAACTTTAAGCACTCTGTTGTTTTAAAAGTTTTATAAACAAGAGGCTCTGATACCACTTGTTGTTTCCTTTACACACTTAGAGTTAACTACAAAGTTAAGCTAACCGAATTCCATGGTTAAGTAATGTAATGAAATTCTTTGATAGTTATAAAAAAATATAAAATTGAATAAACAAGAGTTTATTAACTTTTAAATTCTTATTAGAAATTAATCCAAGAATCTATACCCAGGTGTTTGTGGAATAACACTTGGGATTGAAATGACAAGTGTGGTTATCTCCTCTCTAAACTTAAGCTAAGCTTAAGTAAAACTATGCTAACCAACTGAGTTATCTCAGAGACTTAGTTTCTTTGAAGGAGTAGAGAGGTTTGTGAATGCTAAGCTTTTTCTACACAAACTTGTCAACCTTTCCACTCCATCTTAAGATCTTATTTATACTAATACGAGGTTGTTACAGGTGAGGTTAGGTAAGTGCGTGTCACAATTCCAGTGGATGAGGTACAAGGAGGTACATCTTCCATTTAATGCATCAATATTGGGAAACACTCCTTCTTTGCTTTAGTGAATAGTGTAGGCAACTGTTCACTACTTTTATCACCAACTCGTACTTGATTTGACTTATCACTAAAATTTACTTTATCCCGCTCAAAAATTTTAGTGAAAAGTCTCGCTTAATCTTCGGTGTAAAGTCTTTTGTTGGGAATTATACTAACAGTTACCACGGCTAAGTATGGAGGTAACCACTGCTGAAGAATGCACTAGCAGTGGAAACACATTACCACTGCTAGTACATACCATTACCACTGCTAATAGGATAACTGTTTGTAATCGTGTATAGATAAGTGTAGAATAGATCTTGTGTATATTCAATTTAGTTATGATTATACTTATCATGTAAAGGACTCCTTGTGCTATAAAATGAGGTCCTAGGTTAAAGTTCTTCATATGTTTTTCTAAGAGCTTCAAGGTGTAAACCCTAGTGATATTCAGATCACTCATATTAAATATATTGAAGCTATAAGTTTGGTTAAACATTTGTGTCACTTACAAACAACTGTTCTCACTCACAATTACAATTCACAACCAATCTTCTAAGTACTACTAAGTATATCCGCATACTTGTTAGTATAACTCAAAGTATCATTCTAACACAAGGTGTGTGTTTAGGTCCATCAAGTGGTATCATAGACAGGTTCTGATACTTTGATTTAGAAGATCCTAAGGAATAAGCTTAACCACTTCACTCAAATCAATGGAGATGGAAAACAATCAGTCCAACATTGCTGCAAGACTTCCCAAACTTAAGCTTAATGAGTTTGAGATGTGAAGGATAATGATTGAGCAATACTTTCTCATTCAAGACTATGCCTTGTGGGAGATCATCTTAACTGGTGACTTCTTCAAGCCTGAAACAAAGGTTGAGAAAGTTGGTGATAAAGAAGTAGTAACAGTTTCTGCACCTTCTACTAGTGATGAAAGAATACAGAAGAAGAATGACATGAAGGCAAGAAGCTTGCTGCTAATGACTCTTCCTATAGATCATTTCTTTCAGTAAGTACAAGACAGCAAAAGAACTTTTTGAAGAGATCTGCTTAGTGTTTGGTGGTAATGATGCTACCAAGAAAACTAAAAAGACACTGGTGAAGCAAAGTTATGAAAATTTCTCTGCTTCAAACAGTGAATCTCTTGACAACATCTTTACCAAACTTCAGAAGATTGTGACACAATTGACTGTGTTTGGAATTGAGGTTGTTGGTTGTTAGGAATCATCCTAACACGTAAATGGAATGACATTTTACGGGATTACATTAGCTATCTTGTTAAGCCAAAACACATGGACTAGTTATGTAATATTGCAATAGTTGTGAGAGTGTTAGGCTTTATTTACCCCTCCATACTTCCATGGAGGGGTGAGACTTTAATGTGTATTTTCCTTTCACCTTTATTTCAATAAAAACACCTAGTTTCCCTTCTCTCTCTACTTTCTCTCACTAATCATGTATATCTTATTCTTCCATATTACCCGACCTCCCGAATTACAAATCACAATAAACTACGATCCTAACGGTGGTATCATCACCCAGGTTATATTACTTTGTTGATTTGTGGTGTTTTTCTTGTCAAAAAATCGGATTTTTTTCTAATCCGTACTGTTTTTGAAGTTGTTTTCTATACATATTTTTTCGGATCTGAATTTGTCTTATCTTTGTTGTGGGAAAAGTTTTATAACAGTCTTTATACAGATTGTTGTATCCAATAAAGTGGTCAAAAGTCAACTTTTATATCTGATTTACAGGAAAATGACTACTTTGTGGTATTTTCGGTCCAAGAATCAGTCTTTTTTAACATAACATCATATTTTGCGACTGTTGGTACTCAACCCGTGCATCTGTGGTCATTTATATGGTCAAAAAAATTGGTCATCGAAATCTGCATAATGGCTGGTCGGAATCTGATCGGAATAACCACCGGAAAAAAATTGGAATTTCTTGTATAAGTAATTCTCGATGTACTTGTTATCGAGAACACACATGTTATCGAGAACACACATGTTATCGAGAACACAAAACCCTAACTTATCATAAATATGAAACTCTAAGTTTTCGAAATCATGTTCTCGATAATCACGTTCTCGAAAATCAGGTTCTTGAAAATCAGTGTTCTCGACAATCACGTTCTCGACAAGTATTCTCTATAAGCACAATGTTCTCGAAAATTTTATCAGAATAAAGATGAAGTAGATGTTAGACCACATGACCACATACCAAATACAATAACACTCGTGACTTCAGCTATTGTGAATCATCAGTCAATAAACTGAAACCATTACTTAATTAAATTAATCAAGACTGATGATAAACGAAGTTACCACAGCCATACCATGCCCGCTTCAACAACAAATTCATTCTCATCTATCCTAATCCCTTCATATCTTTCAACAACTAAAACCCAACCACAAACAATCACTATCAAGACTCGTACTTATTAGTGAAATAATAATCAAATCTTTGATCTCAGTTTGGTTTATGATCGTATCTCTTTTGAAGAGATAAAGAACGTAAAAGCACTTTATATTATGATATAACCAACTCCTCATCGATCTTATTTGAAGCATAACTTCAGTCCATATCCGAAAATTATAAGAGAGAAATAACAATTATGTTATTGTCTATCTTAGTTTCGTTATGTGAAAAACGAAAAACATAACAAATCACCCTACCCGATATCCTTTAAAAGGATATTGAAGCCGTCTCTCTCGTGATCTTCATTAGCTTCGAACAACAAAAGAAAGAAATTATCTGAGGGCTTAGATCAGTGATTACACGAATGGTGAGATAAGGTGGGTGGAGTGAAGTGTTTTTTGTGTTGACTGTGTTTGAAGTAAGTAAAAGAAGAGATGGGGGCGGATTGTTTGTGAGTGAGAGATTGATTAGGGTTATCAAATGGTAACTAAATTAGGGTAAGGGATATATATGTGGATCGGACCTCACTTTTGGGCCTCATGGACTTACCCGGGTGATGTTGTTTGGGCTGAATTTTTCATGAATTAAACAGTGTTGAATTTGGATTAATTTTGGGATGCATAATTATACCAAATTTAATGGGCTGAATTGTTATCATTCAAACGTATTTTTAATACATTGTGTTTATTTTAGTTCAACGGTTGGCGTAAATGAGTGGTATTTTGGCTGTGCAAATTTTTCACGAGGATACATTTTTGACAAGATTGGGAAATACCCTTATCAAGATTCATTAAAACCATCACAAGGCTAGTTTCTTGAGCATTTAACCGCAAGATGTGACTACGGCGTTAATTCGTTATCATTTATTTGAGGTTGAAGTAGAATTTCACGGGTGCGTGTACTTAGTATCTGAAGATATCGGGGTTGGTTGGATGAAGATTCTTCGAGATCCTTGTTCGAGCCTTTGTCCGTACAAATGACAGAGACTTGAGTTGTCTAGTTATACATGATGTTTGCAGGGTTCTCAGTGTATAACTATCACTTTAAGGAGTTACGATGTAGTGCTCAGTGTCACACAAAGTTGTGGATACTCAAGAGGTGATGTACGTCTTATACTTGATGGTTGGTTGGTTGATGAGTATAGAGTACTTAGGGATTCGATGGGGGTGCGAACTCTCTACACCGCTCTTAGTTATACATTAGTGCAAGTTTAAGTCACAAGTTCGGGCTATTTTACTTCGTTCTCAAGTTCATAATATTGGGTTTTTTCCATCAGTAGTCACTACAAAAAGCCATCAGAATGATAATGTGGTCGGTAAAGAGTTAGTTGAGAGGAGTATCAAAGAGTAGAGATGTTATCAGCAGTTGATTCTCACGGGATATTTATGGAACTTCACACCTATTCGACCAATTGGACATACATGGGTTACGCTGCCTCCGTTTTCCATCGTAAACATAGTGTGTATGCTTTCGATTCCGCAAAGACATCATGGGGGAAGATAGAGAGGGTGTTCTTTGACGTTGTTTGATTTCTTTGCGAAAACCCTCTTCTTTCACGAGGTTTTGCAATCAGGGGGAAGAAATGAGACGGCCAGTGGTTCAAACATCTTACTTTGGTGTAATCGTCTCAACTTTCACGGGTTGTTTTGTGTGAAGTTACCTACATATGATGTTTNCGTGGCTTATTGAGCTTTTATAAGCTTATTTAGTTTTTAAATCTAGTTCTTCATTAAGATCATATTAGTTTTCATGAGATTTCAATCTTTTGTTCACGTTAAAAAGTTTCCAAATCGTTATTTTTGATTTTAGAGAGTATGGATTTTAGGGTTTAGAGAGTATGAAATTTTTCTAGATTTTTAGAGAGTATGAAAAGTGGTTAGCGAGTATGAAACATATTTTTAGAGAGTATGATATGTAGTCTAGCAAGTATGGAATTTCCCTAGCGAGTATAGAATGTATTTTCAGCGAGTATGGGAATTTCTTAGCGAGTTTGTGTTCTATCTAGCGAGTATGAGTGAATCCTAGTGAGTATGACATAGGTTTAGCGAGTATGAACAAGTAGCTAGCGAGTATGGGTACTTTGTAGCGAGTAAGGATGTATTTCAGCGAGTATGTACTATTTTCAGCGAGTATGGGACTTTTTCATAAATAGCGAGTATGGTTTTGTAGTCTTAGCGAGTATGGTCTTGTTTCATTTCTTTTATATGCCGAGTTAGGCTTTTCTTTTCCTCATCGTTTCATCGAGTGAGGTTTTTATTTTTATTAAATCTAAACGAAATGCTGTCGAAATTTTCTAAAATCATTTTAGTAACGTTTTCTTAATTAAGTCTTATGTCTTTTCGTTCTTAGTTATAAACTTTAATT
>LBNU01011344.1:27490-52950 GCA_014162995.1 Artemisia annua | reverse complement strand
ACCGTTGGGTTGAAAACGATTAGGTGGGTTGGAAGAATTGGTTTGGGGCGTGTTTTGGTTTGGCTTCCACCTAAGGTTTGGGTGATTTTCCAAGATGGGTTGTAGGAATCACCGTAAGGGTTTGGCTCGGGTTTGAAAGTGTACCACTTGTCTCCCGCTTCATCGGTACGCGAGGATGCGAAGTCCGCAAAAGCTTGTTCGGGGAGTTCCATGCAATCACGAGTGTCGTGGGGACCACTACATAATTCGCATGAAGAAGTGATTTTGTTCACTTGGCTTGAAGGTTTAGGAGCCTCGTAGGATTTCATAAGAAACTTGACTTGGTCTTCAATTTCTATGATCCTACGGACGGAAGTGCTTGAATTATTTGAAGGCAAAGATATTGCCTTGACCGTTTTATTCAAATCACGGGGATCATTCCAACTTTCGTTGTCATAGAGAGCAAGATCTTCTAGGAGATCCCCTGATTGTTCTGCACTTAGATCACGTAGCTTACCACCGGCCGCTTGGTCAATGGTTTGCCTCGTGGGGAGATTGATATGGTCATAGAAGATTTGGACTTGGAGCCAAAGGTCTATGCCATGATGAGGGACTTTTTGGAGTAAGTCCTTGAATCGAGTCCATGCCTCGTAGAGGGTTTCGCCTTGACGTTGTTGGAACATCAAGATATCATTCCTTAGCTTGGTAGTTCTTCCCGGTGGGAAAAATTGAGCTAAGAAGCGAGTTGTGAGATCATCCCAAGAGTTGATGGATCCTGCGGGTAGACTCTCTAGCCACTGACTAGCATGGTCTCGCAGAGAGAATTGGAAGAGACGTAATCGGGTAGTCTCTCGAGTTTCAACATCAAGGTCTATGGAATCTACGATTTTGAGGAAATCCTTGAGATGTTGATTTGGATCTTCGGAACGAAGTCCATGGAATGCGCATCCGCTTTGCACCAACCGGATGGTGTCGGATCGCAAGGGAGTGACATTGGCTCCTTGAGTGAGCTCAATGGTGTTGCGATAGCCATGGTGGCTAGGTCGGGAATACTCTCCTAAGGTACGGGCTCTAGGAGGTTGGTTTGGTTGTGGTTGGTGGTTTGGTTGAGGTGGGTTGTTGGGATCGAGGATGTTACCACCTTCCATGTTGGCGGATGGTAATGGTTACGAACAAAAACACGAAGAAAATAGATAGACTAAAGAAATCCTAGAAAAATAAAATAAAAATCTCACTAGAAAGGAATCTAGTGAGTAGACCTAATAAAATAAAAATTCAACCTAAACAATAACTATTCCCCGGCAGCGGCGCCAAAAACTTGATGCGCGGTTTTGCAACCTTACAACAGGTTTTACCTCTCGAGGGATCTCAAGAGGCTTACAACCACACCAGACAGTGTACCTGACCGATGTAGTATAGTGTAGTGGTAAGTACGGGGGATTGATCGTTCTCCACAGGGAATAGTGTTCGTTAGGTATGAAAAGCTACTCTAATTAGGTCTAACGGTGAGGGAAGATTATTTTTTGTATTTTTTATATTTAATGAAAGCATGTAAAATCTCGGGTTTGAAGGAGTGGGCGGAATTAGTTGCTAGCCAACTAACCCAAAAACTACTATTGCAAATAAAAAAAATAAAAATAAAATAAAAGGTTGTTAAACTTATATGGAGACAAGTGTGTTTACTTAGATTTCTTTACTCCCTAACTATCTTTTACCGGTTGGTTAGTGTGTATTAATTATGTGGATGACGGGTGTATTCCTTAATACCATTCGTGGGGTGGCGTACGTACTTCCCCAATTCTATAAGCTCCTACTTCACTCCTATGTCGAGCCGGCTAAGAACCTCCTAACATGGGATCATTAGAATTCGCTCATGCATTAAATACAACCATAATAACCTAGAACGCATTGGTTCATGTTTCTTAAGATGTTCAAGCAAGTTACCGTATAGGAGGTTAGCCAGCTTTCTTAAGCCTAACATCGATAAAAAATCATCCAATACAATTAATAACACACCAACAACCAATAATCAATAGTTAGGTTTCATTAGATCTAAGCAAACACAAGATAAATCTAGCCTAGCATGTTAATTGAAAGACATGCATAAGATATAATTAACCAACACATAGACATATTGATTAATTTGAAGGGAGACTTATCTTTAATTGAACATGGAAGAATCAAGGGTGAAAAACCCTTGAAAAAGCTGATAAAATCGTCTAGGGTTTGTTCCCAAAAAGTTGCACACTAATGAATGAAAAATAGAAAAGTATATATAGAAAATACACTCTGACGGCGTCAGCTTATACATCCTGACGCCGTCAGCTCGCCGCCTCTAGGGTTCTCGGATGGCCTAGATCTACTTCTGACACCGTCACTTGTAAAATAGCTCTGGGCCGTCTCTTGTTAGCTTTACACCTGATGGCCTACATCTCCTAACACCTGACGCCGTCAGGTGTTATTTTCACATTTTCTTCTTAGGGCGTCACGTATAGTCAGAATCTACTCATTTGTCTTGGCTGGCTGACGGCGTCACCTTGTGACTCTGACGCCGTCAGGAAGGATTTCCAGCATTCTTTTGAGACTTTGTCGTTTTCTTCACTTTATGCCCCAAAAACGTCCAAAATGATGTGTTTTCCAGAATTCTCCTCAAAAGTACCTAAAATGACAAAAGGAACGATTTAAGCAATATTTGATCATATTATCACGAATTAGGGCTTAAATGACCCTCTAAAATGGATACACTTTTCACCTCATCAGAAGACTTGGTCATATTAATTTTAAAACCATAAATAAGATTGTTAAAGATGGTTTGGTAAGAGGCTTGCCTCAGAAAAGATTTGAAAATGACCAAACCTGTGTTGCTTGTCTCAAAGGCAAACAACACAGAGCTTCTTGCAGATCCAAAGTTGTTAACTCTATTGCTCACCCACTTTATATGTTGCATATGGACCTGTTTGGTCCTACTTCTGTGAGTAGCATAAATCTTAAGAAGTATTGTCTTGTTGTGACTGATGATTTAGTAGGTTCACATGGGTTTTCTTTCTTAGAACTAAGGATGAGACAACTGGCATCCTTAAGACCTTTATAACTGAAGTAGAAAACCAAAATGATATGAAAGTGAAAATTATCAGGTGTGACAATGGGACAGAGTTTAAGAATAGAGTTATGGATGATTTTTGTAGAGATAAAGGTATTAAAAGAGAATTTAGTGTAGCTAGAACTCCTCAAAAAAATGGTGTAGCTGAGAGGAGAAATAGAACACTAATAAAGGCTGCTAGAACCATGTTGGCAGATTCAAAATTCCCAATCACATTTTGGGCTGAAGCAGTTAACACTGCTTGTTATGTGCAAAACAGGGTTTTAGTAGTGAAAACTAAGAACAAGACACCTTATGAGTTATTTAGAGGTAGACCCCCTATCCTAGACTTCATGAGACCATTTGGATGTCATGTTACTATCCTCAATACCATAGATCATCTGGGTAAATTTGATGGGAATTCAGATGAAGGATATTTTGTTGGGTATTCCATGGTTAGTAAAGCCTTTAGAGTATTCAACTCAAGGACCCAAAAGATTGAGGAAAATCTGCATGTTGAGTTTCTAGAAAACAGGACTAATGCTGAAGGAACTGGTCCAGAATGGTTGTTTGATCTTGATACTCTAACCCATACCATGAATTATGTGCCTATCTCTACAGGTCCAAATACTAATGATTTTGCAGGTTCAGAAGAGTTTGTTGATGATGATGGACCAAGCAAGGATCTAGAGGATGATCAAGATCAGATTATTTTGCCATTTTGGGACTATACAGATGATGATTTTGTTCCAAAGACTGGAGATGCTCAACCTTCTAATGATGCTGGAAAAGAAGGTAATGGCAATGTGTTCAAAGCAACTCATGAGAACACTGAAAATCCTGAAAGAAGTGGGAATACACATTCCACTGCTAGGCCAGAAGTTTCCACTGCTACACCTGAAGTGGAAAATACAACTCCAGTTACTCAGGAAGCTCAAGCCAGTGATGCTGAAATCTCAAATATGCCTACTGAGATTACAATTCCTCAAACTCCCCACACCACAGTACATAAATCATATCCTCTTGAAAATGTGATAGGAGATGTACAATCTGGATTTAAGACAAGAATACAAACACAAATGACTGACATTCATGGTTTTATCAATGAAATCTATGATTCCAAAAACCATGAAGACAAAAATGAATGTCTGTTTATGTGTTTCTTATCTCAAATGGAACCAAAGAATGTTTTCAAGGCACTTGAAGATGAAAGCTGGGTAGAAGCAATGCAAGAAGAGTTGCTTCAGTTTAAGATTTAGAAGGTTTGGGTGCTTTGTGATTTACCTGCTGGTATGAAGGTAATTGGTACCAAATAGGTGTTCAGAAACAAAAAGGATGAAAGAGGGATTGTCATAAGAAACAAGGCAAGGCTTGTAGCTAAGATACACTCAGGAGGAGGGTATTGATTATGAAGAGGTGTTTGCCCTAGTTGCAAGAATTGAAGCAATTAGGCTTTTCTTAGCCTATGCATCCTTTANTGTGATTTACCTGCTGGTATGAAGGTAATTGGTACCAAATAGGTGTTCAGAAACAAAAAGGATGAAAGAGGGATTGTCATAAGAAACAAGGCAAGGCTTGTAGCTAAGATACACTCAGGAGGAGGGTATTGATTATGAAGAGGTGTTTGCCCTAGTTGCAAGAATTGAAGCAATTAGGCTTTTCTTAGCCTATGCATCCTTTATGGGCTTCACAGTCTACCAAATGGATGTAAAGAGTGTTTTTCTATACGGGTAAATTGATGAGGAGGTGTATGTTTCACAACCTCCAGGCTTTGAAGACCTTGACCATCCTAACAAAGTGTACATGGTTGTTAAAGCATTGTATGGCTTGCATCAGGCACCAAGGAAATGGTATGAAACCTTAGCTACCTATCTGCTAGATAATGGGTTTCATAGAGGAAGAATTGATCAGACTTTGTTCATCAAGAAAGACAAGAATGATATCTTGCTAGTTCAAGTATATGTTGATGATATCATTTTTGGTTCTACGAAGCCAGAGATGTGCAAAGAATTTGAGAAGCTTATGAAAGATGAGTTCAACATGAGTTCTATGGGTGAACTCACATTCTTTTTGGAACTTCAAGTACAACAAAGGTGATTAGAGCGTTTTTCAAGCGGTGAAGCTCGTAAACTCGAGTCGTAGTCCCAACGAGGGTTGAACTGATCTCGTCACTCAAGACCGTGAGCTATGTGTGGTGAATAGGTTTAAAAGATGTTTTGGTTTTGTTTATACTACAACGACAAATTAAAATGCGGTTTAAAATAAAGTAAAGCGGTAAAACGACATGAAATAAGTAAACAAGTAAAGCAGCATGTAATAAAGTGACTAAAGAAAGCGGTAATAAAAGTGCGAATAGAAATGAAAGCGGTAAATGAATTTAAAAGACAATGTGTTTGCAAAGCGACGCGAGTAAGTTCGTTAAGTTTGAGCTAAAGGTTTGTGACGAGTTATTTTCCTTTCTCGAGATTAGTTGTCAATTAATCCTTTGAAGAGATAATAACTCTAAACAAGTGAATTAATCATTCCAAGGTTTTTGTCTTTGAATAATTAAATCACACGTCTAATTAATCTCTCGATTATTAATCACAAACGTTTAACACTCTCACTTAACTCACAAACCCGAGCCACTAAGCGAACACGTTTAAAAACTACTCACGACTCATGTTAAAGAACGTAAAGCGATAAATTAATTAAAAGACTTGTAAATCATTAAACGTTAATAAAAGTTTAAAACTAAAAATGAAAGACACAAGACTTAAATAATAAAACGTAACTAAAAAGATTTTAAAGAAAATTCGACAGCATAACGTTTAGATTAAATAAAATGAAAACCTCACTCGAAGAACGATGAGGTGAATTAACAGCCAAACTCGGCTTGGAAAAGAAAAAGAACTTGCAAACAAACCATACTCGCAAGACTGGACAAACACCATACTCGCAAGAAGGAACAAACCATAATCACTGCAATCATGCTTCCATACTCGCTAGACCAAGGAAATCATACTCGCTAATGAATTGCCACCATACTCGCTACTATGTGGTCTCCATACTCGCTAACATTATAAGGTTCATACTCGCTGAAATATGTAAACAATACTCGTAAACCATGGCTAATCCATACTCGCTAAAACTTTATGAAACTTGCTAAGATTCATGCTGTTACTCGCTAACTATCTAATCAAACCCATACTCGCTATTTTTCCTAGTTCATACTCGCTAGGTGGTCACCAAACTCGCTAAACCCTAAACAAGAAAAATCATATTCGCAAAAACTAGGGCTTGTAACTCTAAAGCTTATTTTAACGTAATAAGATGATAAAAACTCAATTAAAACTTTTGTAAAACTCATTAATAAGCTAGATTAAGATGTAAAATAAGATTATAAAAGCTCACGACTCAAAAATAAGCACTAGACCATGTAGAAAACCACGACTTTCATTTTCATGCAAAGTTGATGGAGAAATATATAAAAGCTTGTAGAAAAGATTAAAAGTACATGTAAATAAGCTCAAAGATTAAAAGACTTGTAAAAGAAAGATTATTAAGAACACAAATAAGCCAAAAATAAGACGTGAAATAAGCTTGCATAAAGAGTAAACTTACCTAATACATAAATAAGCTAAGACTAACCTAAAACTACTCCTAAACTAACCCTAAGACTAACCAACCTTCTAAATGAGGTGGTGATGTTAATTTATAGGCCAAGGTTTCACATGTTTGTCATTGTTGCACGTTTAGCCCTTGAACCTTTACAATTCATGATATTGCACGAAAACTAAGTTACAAACTACTCAACGTTCTTAAACATTAAACGTAACACTAATGTAATCTTGAGGACTCGAGTTGACGTTTCTTCCAAAGGTCTTCAAAAGATTTAAAAGCGACATCTTGCTCAAATGTGGAGGACAAGTGTCTCATGAATTTTTCTTCGAGCCTTTAAGGAATACATTTGTCTTGGGCTTCTCTTAAGTAGATGTCATCTTTGACTCGGCTCTTTGACACTTTTCCACATCTCGTGATCGTTTTAGGCTTTTTGGGTTGATTTTGATGTTATTTATTCAATATCCTTTCCTGCACGATCACAAACACAAAAACACGATATCTTTGGCGTTTAGTTATTGGTCTTTTCTACACTTAAACTAAGGTCAAAAGTATGTGTAAAATAGCACATATCAAAAGGCCAGATGGTATTTTCATCAATCAAGACAAATATGTGGCTGAGATACTTAGAAAGTTCAAATTCACTGATGCAAAGTCCTCTAGCACACCTGCAGACAAGACAACATATCAACTTTTGAAAGAAAACAGTGGTGAAGCAGTTGATGTGCACATGTACAGATCTATGTTTGGTTCCTTGATGTATCTCACATCATCAAGACCATATATTTTGTTTGCAGTATGTGCTTGTGTAAGGTTTCATGTCACTCCCAAGTTCTCACACTTGACTGTTGTGAAGACGATTTTAAAATATCTTAAAGCATATCCTCATCTGGGATTGTGGTACCCTAGAGAATCTCCTATGGAGCTGGTTACATACTCAGATAGTAATTATGCTGGAGCAAGTTTGGATAGAAAATCTACAACAGGTGGATGCCAATTTCTTGGATGTAGATTGGTGTCATGGCAGTGCAAGAAACAAACAATGGTGGCAACTTCATCAACTGAGGCATAGTATGTGGCCACTGCAAGTTGCTGTGCTCAAGTTCTATGGCTTCAAAACCAACTTTTGGACTATGGATACAATTTTATGAATACCATCATTTATATTGACAATAGTAGTACCATATGCATAATTAAAAATCTAGTTCAACACACAAATACTAAACATATTGAAATTAGACATCACTTTATAAGAGATTGTTATGAGAAAAAGCTAATTCAAGTTGTCAAAATACATACTAATGATAACTATGCTGATTTATTAACAAAAGGACTTGATGTGGGAAGGTTTCAGTACTTGGTAACAGGTATTTGAATGCTTAACCCATAAAATTTTGATGTCTAATGGTCTTTGGTGTTGAGGGGAGGTTTTTGGTACTAAAATTGTTATATATGTTTGTATATGTTTGTCCACTTACTTTTATGCAGCGGATAAAGACAACAGTGGAAACTATAGTGCAAACAGTGGTAAATTTTGCTCTCACAGTGGAAAAAGAAAAACAGAGAAACTTCATTCATTCAACCATAAGAAAAGTTTCATTACATGAGAGTGAATACATCCATCATCAAAACACAAAACATAAAATCCTAACAATCTACATCCTACACCAGCTACTCCAATGGCTTCTTGCCCTTGCCCTTGTAGTTGTGCCTGGCCTTTTGAGCACTCTTCCTCTGGTTCTCAAAGGTTGACCACATCTTTGGGCTGGCAAGAACAAGAACTTGTTTGGGAGGCTTTGGGAGTCTTACAGGCTTCTCTGGAACTGAGATTTTCTTCATGTTTGACAAAGCTGATCCTAAAGCCTGTGTAAGAGCCCTTGGAAACTCCTTGGAGAGGGTGTAAGTCTCATCATCATCTGAGGAGCTGGAGTAAAATTCAAGTGATGGTGCAGGTGTTGCAGTCTTCTTCTTAGGCTTCTTTGATGTAGAGCTTGAAGCACAAGGTGGAAAGTAACTTGCCCACCCTGTTGCCTCTGAAGATGAATCAGAAGACATGTGAATTTCTGTGTCTGAAGATGAATCAGAGGAGATATACACAATGTTTGGGAAGTTGCTCATGGTAATTTTAGGATTTGATGAAAAGATAGAAAATGTTCGGTGAAGATTATTGGTGATTCGAGCCCCTTTTTATAGGCAAAGTCAATCTTTTAGGGATTATTAAGAGTGATATTTACTCCTATCTATTTTGGTAGGTTGAGGAGTAAATATAGATATTATTTACAATATCGGCTTGACTTTGAAGAGATATTTGTGTGAATAGTGGCTTGGTCAAAAAGTAACTTTGGTTAAAAACTTTGGTTATGCATATTATTTGCTTTATACTAACATGTGCAGGTACATAACCAATTTTTGCTGGGAGTTGCTCATAAAANAAAGTCAATCTTTTAGGGATTATTAAGAGTGATATTTACTCCTATCTATTTTGGTAGGTTGAGGAGTAAATATAGATATTATTTACAATATCGGCTTGACTTTGAAGAGATATTTGTGTGAATAGTGGCTTGGTCAAAAAGTAACTTTGGTTAAAAACTTTGGTTATGCATATTATTTGCTTTATACTAACATGTGCAGGTACATAACCAATTTTTGCTGGGAGTTGCTCATAAAAAGTGTGTAACTGAGACACACAACAAGTGGTTATTGATTCACCATGTCTAATCCACATAAGAATCAACTAGTCTAGAGCAAACGGCTATTGATAAAGACTTAACAAATCCGTTTATGGTTGATAGTTTACCAAAAACTATATGGTCATCAACTCACCATATTCCATGTGATTAAGAGTTGGCTAGTCCATAGCAAACGGCTCATGGTAAAGACATATCAAATCCGTTGATAGCTGGTAGTTTGCTAAAAACTATGAAGAGAGCAATCCAATTTACATATGTTTTATTTTACCACTGCTCTTGGAAAATTTTGTGAAAAGTTCCCACTGCTAGTTCACAGTTACCACTGCCAGTGTAATTTTTACCACTGCTGAACTAGCCGTTACAACTGTTGTGTCAGTAACTAAATTTTTAACTAGCCGTTGAGAGTAAACCGTTTTGTCCTTACTTATAGGGTGAATTTTTAGAAGATTATCTACTTACTTAATTTTAATTTATTCTTTTCTTTAAGATAAATCTTTTCCAAAGATAATCTTTCTTGCGCAAAATTCTCAAACCCTAACAGTATAAATCCTTTTCTCTCAATAGGCGTGTTCTAAATACAATTCAGACTCACACAATTCTACTTTTCTCAAAAGATACCATGGCAAGATTAACCTTTGCAGATGAGCACAACCAAGTGGCCTACTTAGAAAAGTCAAACGATATGAGTAGCCCTGTTTTTCACCAGATTGTGGACTTTCTCAACACTACCCATAGAAGGTATGCTTTAACTCTCAAACCCACAATCTATGTCTCTCAAATCAAGCAGTTTTGGACCTCTATTGAGTCCATCACTATTGAAGATAGAGACACACATGAAACTGTGGATGCTCTTAAAGCCACAGTGGATGGGGTAACTATTGATGTTACTGAGTCATCTTTGAGGAGAATTCTCCAATTGGATGATCTCAATGGTCTCATCACATTACCCATTCCAGAAATTCATCAACATCTGACAACAATGGGGTATGATACAACTAACAAAAATGTTACTTTCAAAAAGAGTTGTTTTTGTCCCCATTGGAGATTTTTCATACATACTCTTTTGCATTGCCTAAGTCCTAAGAAAACTTCTTATGAATAATTCAGTTCCACAATGGCTTATCCTTTAGTTTGTTTTGCCACAGATAGGACTTTTAATTGGTCAAAATATATTTTTACATGTATGCAAGGCAATGTAAAGAGTCCTTATAAATTTTTGATGTATCCAAGGTTTGTGTAAGCAGTGCTAAATGAATTTCCACTGCAACCCCACAAAAGAGTTTACAAAATCCGCTGTCTTAAGCCAAAAGTTTTTCAAAATATGGATAAGGCTTCAGATGGTTGGAATGGGGAATTTAAACCATTTTTTCCACAAATGCTTGCAAAGATTGCACAGGTATAGGGTGAAGGTGCAGCAATCCCAGTTGTACCCCAACACACACCCACAATTACAGTTCCACCTATTCATTACACAACACCAGTTACTCACACATATGAGAGGAGGCAAAAACAGCCAACTCCTCCCATTACAACATTGCATGTCCCTGATCCTTTGGGTCTAGGATCAAGCAGTGGTGGTTCCAGGCTTCAACCTAGCCCAGCTAGGGTAGAGACTGAACCAATGCCCAATGATTCACCTCTCCCAACAGGTAACACAGTTGGAAGTGTTGAGGGCAGTGGGCAACCAATGGAATTGATGGAACTTTGTACCAAATTATCTAAGCAGGTTGAATCTTTGGAGAAGAATTTGGCACAGACAAAGGAGAAACATGCCAAAGAACTTAAAAGTATGCAAGCAGAGATTTAACTTTGAAGGAAGAAGTGTAGGGGTTGAAACAGAAGAAAAGAACTATAAAGATTGTGATCTCATCCCCATCCTCACCTCATGATGATGACTCAGAAGATTTTAGTGAAGATTTGGGAAATTCTCCCAAACAGGGGAGGAAAACAGATGCTAAGACTAAGGGGAGGAGAATTGACTTTGAAGATTATGCTGATTTTGATTTTGACTTTGGCATCACAGATTTGAATTTTGATGAACCAGTTGGAGCAAGCAATGAAACTGAAGCAGTTGCTACTCAAGATATTCCTCACCTGCAAACAGAGGAAAGACTTCATACTGATGATCCAACTGAGTTAGTAGGTTTAGGTGTTCAGATCCTACCTGAGACTATTCTGGATACAGCTACAAGTCAACCTCAACAGGCTGTTTCCACTGTAGAGAAAGAATCTTCCACTGCTGATCACATGGTTCCCACTACAGGTCAAACTGTTACCACTGCAGAGGAAGAAATTGAAAGAATTAGAAAGGAGAAAGGCAAAGCAATTTTGGATGAGCAACCAAGGAAGATCTCCAAAAGAGAACAAGCTCAGATAGATTATGATGCTCAAATGGCTATGAAGATGACTGAAGATGAAACTGCCAACAAGAAAAGACAAGAAGAGTTGGAAATTGCAAGTTTCATGGAGGCTAAAAGGTTGAATAGGTTGGAAACCACTGCACCAATGGAAGTAGATCCAATTTCCACTGTTCCACCTACAGTCCTCAGAGAGAAAGCTCCAGAGTTTACTTATGTGCCAACTGAGCAAGAGATAGAGTTTTTGATTAAAAATGATCCAGTGGTCAAGAAGAAGGCCATTGAACTTGTTGCAGATAGAACTTTAACTGAAGAACAAAACTCAGCTCAACTAGCTGACTTTATTCAAATGAAGAATCAACAAGCACTTCAAGATGCAATAGGCACAGTCAGAAAAGGTAAAAAGAAGCCAAGACAACCAACCAAGGCACATGTTATTTCACAGATGAAAACTTATTGTTGTCATGCTGGAGGTTGGAAGACATATAGTTCAAAGGAATGTCATATGATCAGATTGAAGGGGGGTCTATTACAGAGTCAAGAGATAAGATAGTGACTTCATCCCAATGAATTCTGAAGAAGAAGAAAGAAGATTTCCTAAGTCCAAAAGGAAAGCTGCAGCTTCTGAGGAGCAGACCACTAAGAAGACTAGATTTGCTCAAGAATAAGAATTCCAATCTAAAAAGCTTATAGAAGATCAGCTGAGTGCCATGATGGTGATAGAAGAAGAAGACTTTTATCCAGATCCACTGTAAGTCAGACATCCTATTGTTGATTGGGAAGTTTACACTGCTAAGAATTTTGCTTCAACATGGAAGATTACAAGATTAGGTGGTGAAACTTCATCATTCATTCAGTTTGAAGATCTGATTAAAGCATGTGATAGAAGTGATCATGATACACTTTGGAATTTGGTTCAAGAAAGATTCAAGGCTGATAATCTTAAAGATGTGAAGGAAATGCAGTTATGGGTTGAAGTAAGGAGACTTTATGAGCCTGATTCTAATGATAGATACTGGAAGTTTGAAGCTACAGGTCTTGATACTACATGGACATATTATGATTCATGTGAGGTTCATCATGTTTCTACAAAAGCTGGAGTGGATGCATTCATGTTTGCAGAAAAGGAATATCCACTTAGAGCTGGAACTCTCACTGTGATGATGAAAATAAGGATAAGAGTTCATGAAGACATTGAGAAGGTTAGAGCTTTGATACAGAGGATACAAGATCAGTGTTCAAGAGTTATCCAGGCCTTAAGAAGAAAATGAAGTGTTTGGAAGAATTCCCCATATCCTTACAGATGCTGATAATTGAAGAAACTTATTGATTTGCAGAGAAATCATAAGTTTAGGGGAGGATTGTTGGTAATTATACTAACAGTTACCACGGCTAAGTATGGAGGTAACCACTGCTGAAGAATGCACTAGCAGTGGAAACACATTACCACTGCTAGTACATACCATTACCACTGCTAATAGGATAACTGTTTGTAATCGTGTATAGATAAGTATAGAATAGATCTTGTGTATATTCTATTTAGTTATGATTATACTTATCTTGTAAAGGACTCCTTGTGATATAAAAGGAGGTCCTAGGTTAAAGTTCTTCATATGTTTTTCTAAGAGCTTCAAATCACTCGTATTCAATATATTGAAGCTATAAGTTTGGTTAAACTTTTGTGTCACTTACAAACAACTGTTCTCACTCACAATACAATTCACAACCAATCTTCTAAGTACTACTAAGTATATTCCGCATACTTGTTAGTATAACTCAAAGTATCATTCTAACACAAGGTGTGTGTTTAGGTCCATTATCTTTGATCTTTAGTTCTTGATCTTCATAGAGGAGGAGGAGATTAGGGAATCAAAGAGATATTGTCATCACTCGTTGATTCCATCATGTTCTTCTTTGGCTCAGGTATCAGTTACTGAGTTTCGCTTCTCTGAATGGAAAATCTTTCTTCTTTAGACTTGTCTTGAGCATCATGGCGATAACTCACTGAGTGACTATTTACTCAGTGACTTGATTGTGTTTACGGATTTGCAACACTTTGGATATTTTTCTATCTAAATCCCAGATTAAGGATGTTTGGGTAAAGAATGGACCCAACCAAAACATATGTTTTTCCTTATCGAGCACTACAAAACTAGGGAGCTTCATGTGAGGGGTTTCATATGGGTAAACGGATCGATGAGTTGTTGGATTGACGATTTAAAGTGTTCTAGCTCCTCGAATGTTTACTGCATGACCTCTGGATTATGGTGGCCCAAACGGTAGTACGAGGTATATAAACTATAAAATGTATCATAAACCATTTCTATAAAATGGCACACATACCATAAAAAAGCATCATGATCAATATAACTTACTGATAAGGAGATATTTGTTACGCTTTTAGGGGGTTATTTAAGCCCTAAATCATGATATTATGGTCAAATACTACCTCAAATTGTTCCTTTTGTCATTTTAGGTACTTTGGACAAGAATTCTGGAAAATAGAGCATTTTGGACGTTTTTGGAGTTAAAAGTGAAGAAAACGACAAAGTCAAAAAACCATGCTGGAAAATGTACCTGACGGCGTTAAGAGTCACAAGGTGACACCGTCACCTGATGAATCAAGAGGAGGATGATTGTTTACAATTGATGCGCCAGAAAAGAAATTGAAGAATATAACGTGACGGCGTCACATTATAAAAAGTGTAGGCCTTCACGTGTTACCACAAAGAGAGACGGCCCAGAAGACAATCAAGGGGGACGGCGTCAAGAAGCTGGCTTGGACGACAAGAAACCCTAATAGCGGCGAGATGACGGTGTCAGATTCCAAAAGCTAACGCTGTCACCTTTGTATCACTATATATAGTTTTGGATTTTTCATTCATTAGTGTGGAACTCTTGTGCAACAAATCCTAGCCAAATTTTACAGCTTTTTTAACGTTTTCAAAGCCTTCTTTCATCCATGTTTAATTGAAGATAAGTTTACCTTTTAATCATTCAATATGTCTATGTGTTGTTTGATTGTCTTTTATGCTTGTCTTTCTTTTAACATGCTAACTTAGGTTTTTTTAGAGTTTGCTTAGATCTAATGAAACCTCCTATATGGTAATGTGCTTGAACGTCTTAAGAAACGTTTCTCGGTTGTGTGCACCGGTGTTATTGGTTGTTTTTAATGCATAAGTGACTATTAGGGAGGCCATGATAGGATACTAAACGTGTCGTCATAGGAAGAGATAGAAGCTTATAGAGTTGGGGAAGGACGTACACGCCCCCACCACTAGTATTAAGGAAAACAACCCTTCATCCAAACAATTATAACAAACCTACTAATTAATAAGAGATAGCTATAGAGTAATGAAATCTAAGTAAACACATTTTCTAACTAAAAGAAGTTCACAACATTTACTTTTCTTGTTTATTTTATTTTATTTGCATTAGTAGTTATTTGGGTAATTTGACTAGCAACTAATTCCGCCCAATCTTCAAATACCCGAGATTTTTACTTTACTTTCATAAAATATAAATAAAAATACAAAAAGAATCATCTCTCACCTTTAGGCCTAGTTTACATAGCTTTCAATCCTAACGACACTATTCCCCTAGAGAACGATCAATCCCCCGGTACTTGCCACTCACTATACTACATCGGTCAGGTACACTGCCTGGTGGGGATTGCAAGCTTCTCAAGATCCCTTGAGAAGTAAAACCTTTTGCAAGGTTGCAAAACCACACATCACTTACATATATAGACTCATTTATACTTTCGCATCATTATTTCAAAACCTAAGACACGATATCATATTTCTAGGTTGTACGTAGAGACTTCCCGGCTTATCCATCGAATTCGTTATACCTTTAAACATCCTTAACTCTCAGAGTCATAGCCACACTTTTCTTGTTTTAACTGTCTATTTAAATCTTTGGGGGAGATACATGCTCAACTACTTGCATTTACTTTCACAAATACTCTAAACTTTTACATATTACTGTGGGTCATAGCCCCACTTTTACTCCTTTAATTACTTTATAAACTCGTTGGGGGAGATACATGCTCAACTAGTTGTTTTACTTTCAGAAATACTTGAAAACTATACTATGTGCTATTTTAGTCAACATGATGCATTATTATCATATTTTGTCAACGTGTGCGTACCAATATGCCCTAATGCAAAACCATTACTATGTATTTATTATGTGCAGGAAGTGGTTCCCGGTATGTGCTGCTTTAGTCAACATGATGCATTATTATCATAATTGGTCAACATGTGCGTACCAATATATGCTCTAATGCACGACTATTATTGCGTAACTATTATGTGCAGGAAGTTTTTCCTAGTATGTGTAGTTTGTTATGCATCCTTACTATATTTCGGAAGACTCTTGTGGCGTGTTATCAAGTTATCATAAATATTGTGATTTTATTTAAGTACTCTTATATGTATATATATCGTTCACTCACATGTCTTACTCATACTATATTTTAGCAGTGGGTTGTGAACACATAGGCTACAAGCTTTGTATGGGCGGAACTTGGAATTTAATGGATTTACAGTGCCTTTATTGTGGGAACATTCTTTAAAGGCTTTACATGTTAAACAAACCTATGAACTCACCAACCATTTGTTGACACTTTAGCATGTTTATCTCAGGTTCATAAGGCGATATCTAGAGTTTGAAGCAAAGAGTCGCATGACATGTTTTGAAGACTTTAATACATTCGTATTTACCATTCGATATTACACTGAAAAACGTTTATGTAATCTTGTACTTCGGGACCTCATGTTTGGAACTCTAATTTCATTTATTGAATAGTAACTTTTCAAAAAATCTCATTTAGATGTCGTTTTCCATAACTTGTCCTTTGTATTATGAAGTAGCACGCCAGTGACACAATCTTTCACTGTGACCATTTTGAGGGTGTTACATCATACTCCCTGAGAGTTATTAGGAAACATGTCTCTCTGATTATTGTTAAGAAGATGACTTACTGATAAAGAAATTAGTGAGTGTTGTATAAAGCTCAAACAGCCTGAATGGCTTCATGGAAGTCGAAGACCAACTAAAGAAAGCAACCTCCCAACTTGATGCGCTATCAGGGAGTGAAGTTACAACGAGCTAAAGACAACACCAGAGTCACTGAGATCGGACAAATGTCTCTGCAACTCTGAGGATTTAACTCTAATTACAACCTAAACCTCAAAAAAAGAAGGGGAGAAGCTTACACAAGAAGATAAACTCAAGTACTTATCGATATACGCAACACCGGCATTGGAACTCTAAGTTGTCAAATCTGGAAGAGCCGAAAATAAGATTCAGACTAGCTTACTAGGCAAGTGCCTATCTATAGCAAGTGGGCAACTTACTATGGAATCCACATGCAACCACGGTTTCTCTTCCTATATAAACAAAGGTCGTAATCAAAGTTAAGTAGACATCCTACAAAGAAAACATTACAAAGTATTATAGTTAGAATCCTCCTCTCCTAAGAACACCAAAGCAGCTAGCAATATTTTTTTGTTTTATCTTGGAGAGTTCTTATTTCTCAAAAAACTGGGATAGTTTTTTGTAGCCTACTATTTATAAATCTTGTGGATTTATTCATTAAAAAAGATTTATAATGGGTGAAAATGACAATGGTTTTATTAGCATGTCTGTGTCGTTCTCAAGCAAACCCTACCTCCAAGATTTTGATGTTCATCAGTTTTCCACATTTGCTAAAACTGGTGTTCTTATCTTTCATGATTTGCATGAACAACGGAGACCCAACACCAAACCTTCTAACATAGTAGATAAAATTGTTTTTAATGAAAATTTTTTTCTTTAACACTTACATGTATTAAATAAACCGAGGCTTTTGTAGTTATAAAAATTATAAAATATTTAATATTTATATCTTTTGCATGAAACTCTAAATTTTAACATACTAAATAATTGTTTATTTGTAAAACAAAATATTATAACCATTAATACTTTCTTTTAACTAGATTTTTACATTGCGTCTAACAAGTTACGTGATCCCCCAATTAAATACATAATCCTAGAAAAACACATGTACAGATTTCTCATCAACTATATATTAATATTGTTGTTTTGTCTCATATGTTTTGATATTTAATACATTATAAAATTAATTTATTTATTATTTCTTTTGCTTACGTAAAAACTTAGTGTGGAAACAAAATTAGCAGCTCAAATATCAAACCCAGTTCACACAAAAGTCTCAAGTTATCATACTAAAATGTTAACAACGTATCTTATTTGCTAATTTAAATGGCATAAAGCAAAAGTATAAAAAGTGTTGTTTTATTAAAAAAAAACCTCCTATTACGCTTTGCTAAAAAATAATAAAAATACTGCTATATGTACAATGATGTTTACCCGCTATTTGACCTTGTATTTATAAATGACCTCAATCGTTATTAAACATGGATAGTAGGTATGTTTGGCACAGAGCGCTGTAAAGCTTTTTGGAGCGATAAGCGGTGTTTTTATTAGTTGTTTGGCAAAGGAGCGGTGAGCTTTGCTATTTTTTAGGAAAGCTCATTTTACCAATGCTTTTTAAGAAGTTGTGATCGGTGAGTGGTAAGCTGTGGCTACTGCTTACAGCTCACTGCTACTGCTTACTGTTACTTTTACCAAACAAACTCAGTAAAAAATATTTTTCCAGATATCCTTATTTAATTTCATAAATAGAAATAACATGAGCCGCTTATATATGTACAATCTCGTATACGTATAACTAAAGTTGTTTAATTACCTCATTTTTTGGTTTTTTATAAAATAATAAACTCTTATTTTGTTTCTTTTCAAATATATCTCTTAAATATTTAATCGTTAAACCAAAAAATTGTATAATCGCGACAAACATTTTATTATCTTTTAATAAACAAAAAATTTGACATTACATAAATAGTTTTGGCAAATTTAATACAGTTGTTTAGTGTTCGAACTGATAGTGTTACATCATAAAAAGAAAAGAAACAAAAACTTTGCCGAAAGCATATAAAAGACTGTTTCTATTGAGAAATAATAAAATTTCGTCGCGATGGTATAATCTGTTTTACTAAATGATTGACGCTTCATTATATTTTAAAATTTAAAAACAGAGCGTAGCTGCATTTATCAATAAAAAACAAATAGCTAATATTTGTCCTTTATATATTTTGAGTTAGTTTCATAAATGGTCCCTGTGGTCTGTCGGTTTAACGAAAATAGTCCCTAAACGTTTTTTTTTAACGGATCCTCTCCTAATGGTTCTAACCCGTATCGGATTTGGTCCCTTTACCACTATTTCCGTTAGTTTGACTGTCAAGTGGAACTGAAATGACATAGAAACCCTTAAAAGCAAGGTCCTTGTGGTTTGTGGGCTATAACGAATTTAGTCCCTAATTTTTTTATAATGTTTTCTTCCGTTTTCCTTACATTTTCATCCGTTTTTATACGTTTTAGTCTGTTTTTGTTTCTTCCACTGTTATCCATTTTTATATATTTTCGTCTGTTTTTCTTACCTTTTCGTATGTTTTAATTCGCCTTTATCCGTATTCAGCCTTGTTTATACATTTTCATCCATTTTTATATGTTCTTCGTTTTAATACGTTTTTATATTCTTTCGTCTGTTTTTATTACGTTTTCGTCTGTTTTTATACGTTTTCATCCTCTTTAAAATGTTTCATCCGTGTTTCTTACGCTTTCGTCCATTTTTCTTATGTTTTATCCGTTTTCATCAGTATTTATACGTTTTCGTCTGTTTTTATATGTTTTCATCCGCTTTCATCTGTTTTTATATGCTTTCTCAGTTTTTATACGTTTTCGTCCGTTTTCTTAGCTTTTCGTCCGTTTTTATACATTTTCCCCATTTTCTAAGTTCTCATACGTTTTCTTATGTTTGTAACTTTTTATACGTTTTAATCCGTTTTTATATGTTTTCTGCCATTTTCTTCCGTTTTCGCCCTTTTTGTACGTTTCACCCATTTTTATACGTTTACGTCGGTTTTTATACGTTTTCGCCCTTTAGAAAACGGATGAAAACATAAGAAACACATATGAAAACTTAATAAAACAAGCGAAAACATATAAAAAGGTATAAAAAGTGAAAACATATGAAAACGTATAAAAGCGAAAGCATATGAAAATGGCCGAAAACGAATAGAAACGGACGAAAACGTAAGAAAAATGGAGGAAAACATATTACAATAGATGAAAACGGCTGATAATGGATGAAAACGGATGAAAACGTATAAAAATAGATGAAAATGGATAAAAACGTAAGAAAAGTGGACAATAACGTAAAAAAACATACACAAACGTATAAAAACGATTGAAAAAGTTTCAAAACGGATGAAAATGTATAAAATCAGGCGAAAACGTAAGAAAAACGGACGAAAACATATAAAAATGGATGAAAACGTATAAAAATGGACGACGACGTATAAAATGTGTAGAAACTAGAAGGGGGGGGGTTGAATAGTTTCACCGTTTCTTTTTAGTTGCTAAAATTTTTCGCCGTTTTTAGGTGCGGTTAATATTTTTTTGCAAACTTGTCGAATTCTACTTGTTTTGTGATATCAAATTAACTACTAACAACATAAATAAACAAGTAAAGTAAAGAGTAAGGAAAGAACACAACCAAGAGACGCGGCGATTTATAGTGGTTCGGCACGAAGCTCACTCTTCGTCCTACTCCACTCCCCGAGTACCACACTCGTGAGTTATCAATCACTATATCAACACATTCCTTCAGATGGAGCAATCCGTACACAANAACATAAATAAACAAGTAAAGTAAAGAGTAAGGAAAGAACACAACCAAGAGACGCGGCGATTTATAGTGGTTCGGCACGAAGCTCACTCTTCGTCCTACTCCACTCCCCGAGTACCACACTCGTGAGTTATCAATCACTATATCAACACATTCCTTCAGATGGAGCAATCCGTACACAAGCTTGATAATACAAATAATGTCAAAAACGTCATTTTCATTATTCGGTCTCTACTAGTTTTGATAATCACAAAATACAAACACACGTTACGTAAAACTACGACTAATAAGCTTTTGATCGAGAAGACTCGTTTTTGTCTTCAACATCACTTAAGGTATGTACAAACATCTACCAACTTGTGTATGTGATCAAAGGACTTATTTTTCATCTAAACTTTTTCATGTCACAAAACATTTTTACAAAAGTATTTTTGTATAATTTAAAGAAATGTTTTATTAAGAAAATGTTTTCAAATTTCAAATTCATAACAGCCATATTTCCCGCTAAAAACCGACAAGTATTTTTCACCAGATAAATTTTCACCACGTCAGGAAAAAAATGGGAGTGTATGTCGGGACGGTCCCTTAAATAGGACGGCGGTCCTTAGCGATAAAGGACCGTCCGGTATTTAAAGGACCGTCGTCTCTTTCCTTGGCGTCTATAAATACAGAACTGTTCTCTTTCAGAAACTTTCACCTCTTATGTACTGAAACTTTCTGTATTCCCAAATGCTTTCCAAAACATAGTCTTAGATTACATTATCGGGTTCTTAGTTTTTTACAAGTGATCACACTCATCATTCCTATAAAGTTGCAAGAGACGAACATTCGCTGTAATCAAGAGACGAAGTGTTAAAGAAGAGTCTTACTCATTTCATACCATTGTTGCGAATCCATCACCATTTTCATTCATTGTTTCTTGTATGTAATAAGACTTGAGTGCAAGTTTTATATTGTGTACTGTGTTATATCGTGCCATCGTGTTGGTACGAGGTGTGAAGCCATGTGGGCTTTGATAGATTGGTTCTAGCTAGGATTAGGACTCGACATTCCGCTTAGTGTCGTTAAACTTGGTGTAAGCTTGTGTAAGGTTTGTTCCGCCATAAGGGAGCGTGTTGATATAGTGTTTGTGAAACTCTCGAGTGTGAGACTCGAGGAGTGGAGTAGGGGTGAATGAGTGAGCTTCATGGCCGAACCATTATAAATCTCCATGTCCCGGTTTGATCCTTCCTTGCTTTATCTTTACTTATTTTGCTTGTTATTGCTTATATTTTTGTTAAGTTGAATTCACATAAATATCGAATCGAATCATTTTCATAAACATAACTTGTAAAGTAAATTTTCTAAAACGTAACTAATAACGGTGAAACTATTCAACCCCCCCTTCTAGTTTCTACAGAGCTTACACGAAGTTTAACGACACTAAGCGGAATGTCAAGTTCTAATCGTAGCTAGAACCAATCTACTCTAAGGCCCACGTGGCCACACGAATAAGCACTCTTGTCCAACTTGGATCTTCACCCGATCCAAGCCTCACACAACTGACACACTTGGTTCTTCACCCGAACCAAGCCTTCACACATAGACACACTTGGTTCTTCACCCGAACCAAACCTTCACACAAGACTTACATGGATCATCACCCAATCCAAGTCTTCACACAATGACTCAACTAAGTCCTAACCTACACACTAGGACATCACTCTCCTCACAACAAATACATGAACTAATCTAGTTACAAGACTTCTTGGATCTACATCACCATCCAAGTTCACAAAAATATCCCATCCTCGACTCACACACAAGTCGTAAAACATTGACGTTATTTACAGAACCTATCACCGTAACACTTGTTACGTTTACGTGTGGACACCTATAACATCTCGAGTCTTCATCTATGTCGAGAGTTCTTCTCTTGCACTTGGCGGAAGAGGAAATCACTTATAAACATATACCGACATGTTATAGTGATCAAAGATGAAAGAAAAATAAAACAAAAAATTATTTTCTGAAGTGGAACAGTTCAGTATTTATACACGACAGGAGAGAGCCAAACGGTCCCTTAAATAGGCGACATCCATTTATCACTAAGGGACCGCCAGCCACTTTGAGGGACCATCCCGACAAATGCTCCTATTTTTGTCCTGACGTGGTGATAACTTATTTGGTGAAAACTCAGCTGTTTTGGGGGGAAAAATAGCTGTTACAAGTTTGAATTTGAATATATTTTCTTAATAAATCATTTCTTTAAAAACACAAAAATACTTTTGTGAAAATGTTTTGTCAAACTTAAAAATGTAAGTTTAGGTAAAATAAAATTCTTTGATCACTTTACTAATGACGGTATAAAGTTTGTTCATACCTGAAGTGACGTTGTAGTAGCTACGTAGAAGAAACGAGTTTCCTCGATTAAAAACTTATTAACCGTAAGTTTACGTAACATGTCTTTATATTTTGTGATTATCAAAACACAAGAAGATCGAATAATGCGAATGACGTTTTTGACATTATTTGTATTAACAGTCTCCCTCTTTTTGATGACTACAAAATATAAACTCATTTTAGGTAAAATTATGCGTTGATAAATTTTTAATGAGTTTTCCCGTTACTTCTCCCCCTTTTTGTAGAATCAAAAAGGTGTCGTTAGTGTTGAGGAGAGGAAACACACGCATCCTTGAAAGGGCATCGTCGTTGTTGACGGAATACAAGCTCCCCCTAAATGAGGGCACTGGGGAATCGAGCTATGGTGATGTGCTACAAAAACAAGTTAGAGCAAAGCACATGCATATATGTATATATGAAAGTACGGAGAAAACATGATGAATATGGATGTGAAATCAATTATATAGAGCAAGAATCAGATACAGAATCAAAAGGTAAATTTTGAATGTTAGTTCCTACTGGGGATGGTCCCGTAAATGGGGGACGGTCCCTAATTGATGGAGGACCGCCAATCCAATAAAGGACCGCCAGCAGTAGGCGTCCTGGTTGGCAGATGTGTTGTGATTTTAGTAACTTCCCATTGTTAAGGTTGAATAATTTTAGTCCATTTTCATGTTTAACTATGACCAATATCACAACATTTTAGCATAACTCAAAGCATAATTATTCATTCATTCCATGCATGAAACACATACATGATCAATACATAGCTAAAGCAACATTTAACTACAACAATGGTCATCTACTAATACAACAAGTCATCTCCCAATACATGCTTGGTCCAAAATATAACATCCACTTGATTATTCTTTAACTAGACATTTAAAATATCTAGCTAGATGGTGGAGTGGATGGTGGTGAGGATGAGGGTCGAGCCGAAGGTGGTGCTGATGGTAGCATGGAAGCAAGGGGAGTTGGTTGCACATTTTTTTGAGCAATGAGAAACTCAATGTGACCAAACATGATGTGTAGTTCATCTCGAAGAGAGTAGATGAGATGAAAGTTATGGTAACAACAAGCACACCCTACAATGTGGTTGTTAACAAAGTAGTAAGGAAGTGAATTTCCAAAAGTTGGAGATGATGGTGGTGTAGAAGGAATGTTTTCCAATGGCTCATTTGGTGATGTGGTGGTATAATTTGGTGAGTTTGTTGGAAGAGGATGTTGGTTTCTTGGTGATGATCTAGAGAGAGTGGGAGATGATGGTTGATTACTCACGAATGGAGTGTAAGCACTTGAACTAGATTCAGTAAGCAAAGGTGACAAGTTTTTGATAAATGATGAGAGAGGTGATGTGGTTGGCTTTGAGCTAGAGGATGGATTTGATGAGGAGTAGGATGTTCCATTGGTGGATGGTGTTTTAAGTGGTGCACTTGGTGCTTGAGGTGAGGCCGATGGTGACTTAGGAGATGGAGTGGTGTCATAGAGTGTGAGATCAATGAAGTTGGTTTGAGTTCGAATGATTTTGAGCTTAGGCTTTTTGTTTGGTGGTTGTGTTATGAGTTCTTTGTTTGTTGTTGGCAAGGAAGTGGAGGATGAGGCCATTGTAAGTGATGAAGATGAATTGAAAGGTGATTGTGATGAGGTTGAAGGTGATGAGGAGGGTTTAAATAATGAAGCATGGTTATGGTTTGCGCAAAGCATGCATTAGGAGATTTTAAGCACTCAAAAATTTTTATCTAAACAAGGTAAGGTGGTGATAATCATGCAATAGGTTTAGGATTGCGGGAAAGAAGAAAACAATGAAAAAATCCGTGATCCACAGGGACGGTCCGTTAAATCATCGACGGTCCTTTATCACTAGAGGACCACCAGGTCGATAAAGGACCGCCGGCAGTGGTTTGCAGAATTTTTCCCAGTTTCTCATTTATGCAACCTGCATATACAATTCATTCCTATTTGTCACAGAACTACATAAGCATAAGTTTTAACAATAAAGGATGTTATAAATGACCTCAGCAAATTAATAACATTATTCAAATTACAAGCATAATCAATCAAACAGGCAAGTCTAATAATCATGAGATTAGTTCACATAACCAAGAAACATAGTAGTTCCAAATACATCAATTGATAGAAGTTACATAAAACATTCAAAGTCATAATACAACTACTTCATCATAGCATTAAATCCGTTTCAACAAGTGTGAATTTGTTGAATTTAGTCTTCTTCGATGTGTCTCTCTTGATACTTCCTTAGTTCTTCATCTAATACAGCATCGATTGGAAATCTTTCAGGATTAATAAACGATGATATATGTTCCTTAGAGAAGGGTGTCATGACTCGATGGTAGGATTGATAGAGAGGATTTTGAGATAGGGATAGGTATCCATAAAGTAGTTAAGAGACGAGTTAAAAGCATCCCGTAGGGCATCAACTTATCGTTGGTATCCTCGAGTTGCATTTTTCGCTTAGCGAAGATGTATGCAAGATTGTAAGGTGTCCTTGTAAGAATGCAGTAAAGCATGTGAGCACATGATGCTGGTACATACTCACTTTCATTCATAAGACAAAATACATTCTCACGTAGAATGATTGCCATTGCTTTAAGAGA